>CAAKHB010006219.1:0-14671 GCA_901007665.1 Aeoliscus strigatus | reverse complement strand
GTAACTTGCCATCATGCAAGGTGTTGAACAAGTGTGATACTGGTGTGTGGCCACAGCCTGCACATCTGATGTTGCTCACAGTGGAGCTCAGTGTGCTCAGGGAGCTTGTGTGTATGCCCAGATACATGAAAAATTGGAGGGAACATTGCTTTCATGTCAGATGTCTCCAGAAGATCCTTGGCATCACTTGGAAGGACAGAGTGCCACACACAGAAGTGCTGGAGAGAGCTGGCAGCTGCCCTCATGGCCCAGCATCAGCCCAGCATCACCAAGGGTGGTTGGGGCATGTTGTCCGGATGCCGCCCAGCCCCAGACATGCCGAGACATCTGGCGCTCCCACTCCTCACAGGGACTGGATTATATGGAGGAACAGTGTACACAACACTTGACAGCAAAGCGTGCAAAGAGGCATGCTCGCCAAGTCCCCTCTGCTCCCCCAGCACCTCCTTCACATGTGCAGTCTGTAACCGAATCTGCAGATCCAGGATCAGACTATTCAAACACCAGTAGACTCACAAATAAAGAAGATGGTCATCATCGATTCGATGGACTACCAGAAGAAGAGTGTCCAGGTGTCCCCACTGTCAACACCCTCCACGCGGATCACCATCTCTGGTGTACTAAAAAGACTGGTGGGCTTTGATTTGTTGGACAAGAAAAAGCGCTTTCCTCAGAAAAAGCACATACCAACTTTTGAGGAAAGCAAAAGATGGTTGAAATTCCCTACGGATCAAAAACATGACATGATCATGCAGCACAGGGTGTTTTTTCTATTCTTATTGGTCTCTTCTAGCTTCATACCCATACCTTTCTCTTTTCTCACCTCTCTATGCAGCACCTTAAAATCGGCTCTCTAAACATCAATGGTGGGAGGGATATACGTAAAAGAGCGCTAATTTACAAAATAGTCTGTCAGGAAAGTATTGATGTGTTGTTTCTGCAGGAAACACACACCACTTCAGAAGATGAGGTCGATTGGGGACTATGGTGGGAGGGCTCATGCACCCTCAGCCATGGCACAACTGCAGTGCGGGGGTAGAAACTCTTTTTACTTTGTCTGCAGTAGTCTTATCTTCCACTGAAGTGGTAAAGGGTTGTTTGCTGATTGTCAGAGCCGAAGTAAAGAGTTTGTCTTTTTGTTTCATCAATATATATGTTCCAAATTCAGGCCGGGAGAGAGTGTCCTTTTTTGCCCTGCTGGAGGAGGAGCTTAGCAAACACCAGCAGGATCAGCTGGTTGTTGCTGGGGATTTTAACTGTATGCTGGATTTCTTTATGGATAGGGACAGACCAGGGTCTTCTGCCAGCTTTGCATTCCACTGCAAAGATTAAAGCTGCAGTGCAGGAGCTTGAGGCTGACATAATGAGGATTGAGGAAGGGCTACGGAGAGACTCTGATGTCAGCGGGGCCCTCCACTGCATGAGAAGAGGCTGGAGTTAAGCTCTCTTCTGCAGGAGAGAGTGAAGGGAGCCCTCGTTAGGCTCCTTAAGCTCCTTTTTCTTCAACCTGGAGAGATCCGTGGCACAGAGGAAGTTGATGACCTGCCTCAAGCTTGAGGGGGGGCAGAGCAACCACCGACCCTGGAGAGATAAGGAGCCACGCAGTGGAGTTTTACACCGACCTCTTCAGGGCGAAGCAATGCAGCGTAGACTGTCGGGACGAGCTCCTGGAGGGTCTCCCCCAGCTCAGTGAGGAGGAGAAAGCAGCTTTGGATTGCGAGCTGACTCTGGAGGAGTTGACAGCTGCTGTTGAGCAGTTGGCAACAGGAAAGGCACCTGGGATAGATGGGCTCTCTATTGACTTTTTTAAGAAATTTTGGGATGAGTCTTGGATCTGGCTGCCTTCTGGTCTTCTGTCAACAAGCAGTTCTTTCCCTGCTTCCAAAAAAGGGAGATTTTGATTTAGTAAAGAACTGGAGGCCAGTTGCTCTCCTCTGTACAGACTATAAAATTTCGATTTCGATAATCGTGGACTGCGATCAGACTTACTGTTACCACTCTCGTACTGTTTCAGCCTATGCAGAAGATGTTAGCATCTTTGTAACTAGCCAGTCAGATGTCCAGTGCTTCCAAACCACTTTGTCACTGTATGAAGGAGCCTCTTCTGCACGGGTGAACTGGGCAAGAAGCGAAACTTTGTTGTTGGGGGGGGTGGAGGGGTCATGCAGTGCCAAGCCTACCTGGGGTCTTCAATGGGGGAAGGAGGCACTGGGTGTGTATGGGTGCTGGGTGTGTATCTGGGAACAGAGGGTTTTCAGGAAAAAAACTGGGAGGGAATCAGGGAGAAAGTGTGCATGCGGTTGTCTAAATGGAAATGGTTGCTACCCCAGTTGTCATATAGGGGACGAGTTCTGGTTGCCAATAATCTGGTCGCTTTGGCTCTTTGGCACAAATTCATCATCTTGTCACAGCCGAGGAGTCTAGTGGAGGACATCCAAAGGACCCTGGTGGACTTCTTCTGGTCCGTTAAGCACTGGATGCGAGCAGCAACTCTACACCTTCCCGTGGCTGAAGGGGGGCAGGGGCTGATTGACCTTCACTCTGAGGTTGCTGCTTTCCGACCCCAAATTGCTCAGAGACTTTTGTACAGCTCTGGCCCAGGCTGGCGCGATACGGCTCGACTTTTACTGAAGAGGGCTGGACGCTTGGGCTACGATAAACAACTGTTTCTCCTACAGCCTGAAACTGTGGACCTTGGTGGACTGTCACCATTTTACTGCTTGGTGGATATTACGCTTCACACGTGTCTCTGAGGAGACTCCAGGAATGTGGCTCTTTGAAGAACCTTTATTTCATCACGACCAGGACACTGCAGTCTGCCAGCCTGCGAGCCGTCCTCAGCTGAAAAAGCTGGCTGTACCAAACTGGGCCATCTGATGAGGATGACCGTGGGGTCTGTGGATGTCCTGAGAGAGAGGCCCAGACTGTTCCCCAAAAGGCAGCTGGCGGTCCCTGTACAAGCTGCCCATTGAGAAACGGACAGCAGACCTCCAGTGGGGGGTTGTACATGGTGCAATAGCCACGAACAGATACAGAGCACCTGGATCCAAACGTGAGGGAGGGGTGAACGTTTTGTAACCAATCCTTGGAGACCCTGGAGCATTTATTTGCTCAGTGTCCTCGGCTGGTAGGTCTGTTTGAGGTGTTAGAGAGTTGGTTTCAGGAGTTGGGGGAGGATTTTTTGTTTCCTTTGTTTATTTTCAGGCCTGAAATACAGTGCAAAGAAGAGGTCTGAACATACATTTATAAACTTTCTCAAAGGTTCTGCTAAGTTGGCCATCTGGCTGACACGTAAGAACAAGGCTCGGGGTGTGGGGTGTGTCGATCCGGTCCTGGTCCTAAAGGGTCTACTTAGAGCCAGGCTGAGGGTGGAGTATGACTTCTACTGGATGACGGACAATGTGCTGGGCTTCAGCAGGATATGGACTGAAGGGGGGGGTGTTGTATTCTGTAGGGGAGGATGATGAGTCTTTTTTAAACGTTTGACTTGGAAGTAGTTCTTCCGTACAGATGTATACTGTATTGAATTGTTAGCCCTGAAAGTGGTTTAATAAATGGACTTTACAAACCTCTTCTCTCTCCCTGTCCTCCTACTCTTTAGGCCCAGCTGGTAGCCCAGTCCATGGGTCAGGCATTCAGCGTAGCGTACCAGGAGTTCTTGCGTGCAAATGGAATCGACCCGGCCGACCTGAGTCAGAGGGAGTTCAGCGAGCTGCTCGACACCCAGGACATGTATAACGATGACCTGGTGCACTTCTCTAAGACGGAGAACTGCAAGGACGTAAGTGAGGTCAGGGGTTGTGGGGGTGGAGGGGTGGTCAGAGGGGTCAGATGTCAGATGTGGTCCAGGGTCAGAGGTCGCCCAGGGTCAGGGGTCAGTGGTCGTCCCAGTTCGTTTACATGTCACATGTTCGGACCATGAACCCCCTCCTCCAGGTTTCCATCGACAAAGCGAAGGGGGAGATAGTGGGTGTGGTCATTGTGGAGAGTGGGTGGGGCTCCATCCTGCCCACCGTCATCCTGGCCAACCTCATGCAGGGGGGGCCGGCGGCGCGCTCGGGGCTCCTGAACATCGGGGACCAGATCATGTCCATCAACGGGACGAGCCTGGTGGGGCTGCCACTGGCCACCTGCCAGAGCATCATCAAGGTCCGCCCCCAGTGCTTCTGAGCTCCCGTTGGCTGCTGCCACTGTCTCACCTGCCTCTCCCCCCAGGGTCTGAAGAACCAATCGCGCGTCACGCTGAACATCGTCCGCTGTCCTCCTGTGACCACCGTCCTCATCCGCCGCCCAGACCTGCGCTACCAGCTGGGCTTCAGCGTGCAGAATGGCATTGTGAGTAAAGTCCTGCTCCTCGGTGCCTCCTCCTCCTCCCCCCGCCTCACTCGTTTGCTTCACCCACAGATCTGCAGCCTGATGCGGGGGGGCATTGCCGAAAGGGGCGGAGTCAGAGTAGGACACCGCATCATTGAGATCAATGGCCAGAGCGTGGTGGCCACGCCCCACGAGAAGATTGTCCACGTCCTGTCCAATGCCGTGGGGGAGGTAAGAACAGTCTGACCTGACCACCAACCCCAGCCCCTCCCTTCTCAGAGCCCCTCCCCTCCCAAACCTCTCTCACTCTCAGCCCCTCCCCTCTCAGAGCCCCTCCCCTCACAGCCCCTCCCCTTCTGATCAGATCCACATGAAGACCATGCCGGCAGCAATGTACCGTCTCCTGACGGCTCAGGAACAGCCGGTGTACATCTGACATCACGTCCTGGACGTCAGCTGCCGTCATGATGGGGGGGGTGCCCTCCTCGTCCTCCTTTCTTGACCGTTGAGGTTCCGCCCCCTGCAGCTGTCTGAGCCCACGCTCACACGTTCACCTCGTCCGTCCTTCCTGCTCAGACACCATTCAGTCACCATTGCTCCGCCCACCCGGCTCCAGCTCAGCACTCAATCAATCAGAGGCAGTGAACAGACAAAGCGGAGGAGGCGGCGCTACAACATTTATCTGATGCTGATTGGCTCCAACGAGGAACGAGACAATAACCACACTGAGGACGTCGTCGACTCCGTCCAGTGCTCGTCCTCTGTCTGTCCTCTGTCCTTACACCCCGTGTCCTCACTTTGAAGCCGACAGATGTTTTAATGCAGTGTTCCAGTTGGACCAGACGTCCGACTTATTTGTGTTCCAGTTGTTGCGGTTGTCATAGCAACATTCTGACAGCCAATCAGATGTTGTAGCGACGTTCCCTGACAGCCAATCAGATGTGTTTGATCAGTTTGTCCTGAGTTGCTGACGCCATCTTGTACTCCTCATTCACTTACTTCCTGTCTGCAGACGACCTTTGACCCTGCATGCTGACTGTTCTCACCTCTGAGACCTGCACCAGGAACACATGTTGTCCATGATGGCGCGGTTCCACCAATATGTTCTCACTTGTAGTGTGTGTGTGTGTGTGTGATGAGAACAGACGTTCATGTAGAAACACACACGTGTGGAACAAACATGTCTGTCGACCAGCTGCTGCTGCTGCCACCCAGAATGTACTGGACTGATTGGAGATCTGTGGTTCCTCTGACACTGGTGATGTTCTAGGTTCCAGGTTCCTGGGACCAAGGAACAATCTGCCACCAGGAAATGTGTTTACGTGTGCTCTCATTGTGACTGTACAAAGCGTTACCGTGATAACAAACGGCAGCGATAGTGTTTATTTATTTAGCTTCTTCTGTGACGCTCTAGCGATGTTCCTGCACAAGAACCAGAATGTTCTTCAGTGTTTCCAACAATAAATGACGCCCAGTCAAGTCTGTTTCCTTGTTTCATCAGTCAGCTCAAGTCCCGCCCCTTGAAGCTCCACAACCAATCAGAGAAGACAAAGAATGGGATTGTCCTTTCATGTCAAACCTCATTTTCTGTCATTCAACATTTTATTTGTGTTGGAAGGCGAAAACATGAAAAACTTCACTGCCTGTGCCAGGACACACCCTGTTCAATGACTTCACTGAGCTGGTGACAGGAAGTGTGCGTGCCCTACCAGCCAATCACACTGGGGGGTTAAGGAATGATTGACAGACAGGTGTTTATTTCAAAGTAAAATGGTTCCACTTGGAGTATGTGAAGAACATGGAGCACCTAGAGTACATGATTACGTGCTGGTAATTATAAAGAAGTACTACTGGGTGCAGTGAAGTATAAAGTACAGCACTTCACGTGTACTTGAAGTTTCTCTCACACCTTCATTCGCTGAGGGACTCAATCCTGTGACGTGTCCAGTCACAGGTCCAAGGTCAACTACCTGGTTCCATGAACTGATGAGGAACAGATGAAAAGATGAGGGACAAATGAGGAACAGATGTGGAACAGACGTGAAACAGACAAGGAACAAAGTAAAAGGCACTTCAAACGTTGTGACGTAGATCCAAAGCACATAGACATTGTGTGTATTAGCTGGATAAGTACCATGTTTGCTTGTTTTGGAACACTTTGTACAGAATAAATACTGCAGTGCTAATATACACTTGGAAATACTGTAGTAATACTGTAGTAAAAAAGTATGTTTCAGCTGTGAACAAACTTGCATAAAAAGAAAACACATTGACAATACTTGGTCCAATGGAACCGAAGCGCAAAGTACTTCAAAAAATAGCAGAGTACTCCAAAATATACCATAGTACTTCATCTACACATACTAGAGAACTCCAAAATATACCAGAGTACTTCATCCACACATACTCGAGTACTCGAAATATAGCAGAGTACTCCAAAATATACCAGAGTACTTCATAATATACCAGACTATGTATTTCATCTATACATACCAGAGTACTTCATCCACACATACCTGAGTACTTCATCCAGTCATACCAGAGTACTTCAAAATATACCAGTGTACTTCATTCACACATACCTCAGTACTCTAAAGTAGATCAGAGTACTCAAAAATATACCAAAGTACTTAAATCCACACATATCTGAGCACTCTAAAATATACAGCGTACTCTAAAATATACCAGTACTTCCCCGGGTTGGGGAGAGACCAAGGTTGGGGTCAGTCCCAGGTCAGACCCAGGTTGGGGTCACATCCGGTCTACAGCTCTGTGTCCTTGTACTGCTTCAAGTTGGCGGCTTGGAATCCATCCTCTGGCTCCGCCTCCTCCATCCTGCGGTAAAAGGCACATCTATCGGAGGGGGGCGGAGTCTGAGGACAAGTGTTGGAGCTGCAGGGACATGGAAGGAAGCAGTGAGTGGATGGGGTCACCATGACGACATGAAGATGTCTTCCACGACTGCAAACTGACACACACACTGATCATCCCTCACATTCAGTGATTAACGATACATAGTGACCACGCCCACCCGATCGTCTGCGGTTGGTTCTGATCCAGTTTGGCCGTTTTCAGAGGAACTGCGTAGATGTCTGGACGCTTCCGGAAAAAATCCAACTGCAACCATTGAATTGATCAGTGAGTCATTGATCGGTAGGTCATTGATCATTGATCTGTGAGTCATTGATCAGAGAATCATTGATCGGTAGGTCATTGATAATTGATTGGTAGGTCATTGATTGGTGAGTCATTGATCAGTAGGTCATTGATCATTGATCGGTGAGTCATTGATCATTGATTGGTAGGTCATTGATCACCTACCCTGGCTCCGTGCGCCTCCTGCAGTTCCTGACTCCAGGGAACTCGAGTGAACTGATCCATCTTCTCGAGGGCTTTGATCTTACTCAGGAATGACGTGGTGGAGGGGTTGCCCCCACCGCTGTCGTGCCCCGCCCCCACGTCCCACCGACAGGCCGCCATCATCGCACTGGGCAGACCGAGCGATGAGTGACCGGTAACCTCTGCTGCACTCCCGCACCCAGACTTGGCGGGAGGCTGGGGGGCTACGAGTGTCTGCAGCTTGCTGAAGGAGTTGAGTTGGTAGGAGGGGAGCGGGGCCTCATTGGTGATGCTGGTGGGGCTGCTGCTTAATGGAGAGTCATAACTTCGGCCGGTAGGGGGCAGTTGGCAGTGATGCAGGTCCTCTGTCACTTTCACCTGGGGGGGGGGGCATAGCAGATGGGAACAGATGGTCACTGGCTCTTCACGTGTGATCTGAAACTCGACTCGAGCTTGTGTTCACGTTGACTCTGTTAGCTAATGGCTACAATGTTTACTCATCACAAAGAGAAACAAGGAAATAAAGAATGAGACAACTTGAAGTGCAACATGCTAACGGGCTAACAGGATAGGACATAACACGCTGATGGGCTAACAGGATAGGGCATAACACGCTAATGGGCTAACAGGATAGGACATAACACTAACAGGCTACAGGATAGGACATAACACGCTAACAGGCTAACAGGATAGGATATAACATGCTAACGGGCTAACAGGATAGGACATAACACTAACAGGCTACAGGATAGGACATAACACGCTAACGGGCTAACAGGATAGGACATAACACTAACAGGCTAACAGGATAGGATATAACATGCTAACGGGCTAACAGGATAGGACATAACACTAACAGGCTACAGGATAGGACATAACACGCTAACGGGCTAACAGGATAGGACATAACACTAACAGGCTACAGGATAGGACATAACACGCTAACAGGCTAACAGGATAGGATATAACATGCTAACGGGCTAACAGGATAGGACATAACATAACATAATCCCAAGTTTCTTTTCTCCACCTTCAACCATTTAAATAACCCTAATATTAAGACCTCACCAATGATACCAACTGATGCCCTCTGTGAGGACTTTTCAGACCACTTCAGAAGTAAAGCTGATGACATCCAATCCAGTCTTTTATCTCGGCAGTGCGTAACAGTGCCGCTCTTACCGGAGAAGTTTGCCCTGGTTAATGCTAAGACACTTGCTCTTAATTGCTCTTGCCTCTTACCGTGGGTTGCAAACGTATTCATACCCATGACCAAATCTCTATTTCTCAGAACAGAACAAAGCAAAAATGAGTTTCACCTTTTTATATGACAGTAAATAGAACAAACACAACAATCCATCGCTGTTTTTGTTCGTAAGCACTCTTTACTATGAACAGATTGCACAAGTCTGTATTTCAGTGTTGCAAAAGTATTCACACTAAGTCATTAAGTCACAATCAGCACTTGGTTGCAGCTCTTTTGGCAGCAATAACAGCTTCCAATCGCTTTGGATAGCCAGCGATGAGTTTTTTGCAGTGGTCCTCGGACAGTTTCACCCACTCCTTTTTGCAATACTGCTCCAGCTGAGTCAGGTTACTTGGTGACCTTTGGTGGACAGCAATCTTCAGATCCCTCCACAGGTTTTCTCTCGGGTGGAGATGTGGGCTTTGACTGGGCCAGTCTAGAACCTTCACTTTCTTCTTCTTGAACTCTTCTTGTGTCAGTTGAGCCATATGTTTTGGATCATTATCCTGTTGAAAGGTGAACTTCCTCCCAAGGTTCTGGCTTTTTGCAGACTTGAAGAGGTTTCCTCCAGGATGTTGATGTATTTTTCACTGTTGATAATTCCTTGCACACGGACCACCTCATCAGGAGCGGAGGAAAAGAAACAGCCCCATAGCATTATTCCCACCTCCATGTTTCATGGGATGGTGTGAGCCGCATCATCAGCTGTGTTGGCTTTGCACCAAACGTACTTCTTGGTGTTTTCGTTTCATCTGACCAGATCACACTTTCCCACATCACAGAAGTGTCTTTCAGATTTGTGGTGGCATACTGCAAATGTGCCTTGAGATGTTGTTTCTTCAGCTATGGCTTCTTCTTTGCAGCACGCCCATAGAGACCTTCTTTGTGTAAAGTGCGGGATATTGTGGACATATTCAGGTCTTCAGGAGAGACGGGGGGGTTTGTTCTGGCAGCCATGAGCAATTTCCTTTTGCCTTTGGCTATGATCTTGGAGGGGCATCCTGTTCTTCAGAGGTTCACTGTGGTACCATGGCGCTTCCACTTCTGGACTTCAGTGATGCAACAGTACTTTTGGGCACATGAGTAACTTGCAATGGCTACATAGCTTTGCCCATCTCTATGCTTCTCTACAACTTTCTTTCTGAGGTCTTCTGAGAGCTCCTTGGTCTTCATGACTGTTGTCTGCTGACAGGCATGGGATGACTGTGGACAGGTGAGTATTGGGCACTATTTTTAGGGAGAAATCAAGCCTATACAAGTCACAAGTGACTGAATACAGTCCTGTGACACCTTGAGGCAATACTTTATACCGTGCGATCATTTTTGACTCAAAAAAACATCTTTGGTACAAGGGTGTGAATACTTTTGCAACAATGAAATATAGAGTATATCAATATAATATAAACAAACAAACAAACAAAAACGTACAAAAACAGTGATGGATTGTTGTGTTTGTGCCATTTCCTTTCATATAAAAAAGTGAAACTCACTTTTATTTTGTTCTGTTCTGAGCAATTGAGGTTTCGTCATGGGTATGAATGCTTTTGCAACCCTCTGTATATCTGATTCCCACTTCATCAAACAATGATTGATGGATTCTTCTAGGGACACTTTTTAAATAATATAAATTACTCTCTTCAGACGGGTGTCTTCCCCGCTGCTTATAAAACAGCTGTGGTTGAAGCCCCTTCTGAAGAAGAGCAACTGTTCTTAAGAATTATCGCCCTGTATCCAACTTACAGTTTCTGAAGATGATTTTAGAAAATATGGTTTTTAATCAAACAAAAAATTTTTTTTAATCACAAACAATGTTTTAGAGATATATCAATCTGGTTTCAGGACAAAGCACAGTACAGAGACTGCCCTTTTAAAGATTTTAAACGATATTTGGCCATCTCTCCCGATGACAAAGGGTGATGCCCTTTTTAACTGTACTTGATCTATTAAGTCACGGATGGCAGAGAATTTCCTACAGCTCAACCAGGACAAAACAGAGGTCGTAGTTACTGGTCCTGAAGGCAAGAGGGAGAAGGTTTTATCAAAATTCCAGGATTTTAATCCTTCACCATATGTTAAAAATCCCGGCGTCATTTTTTACTCTGAGCTCACTTTATTCCTCACACAAAAAATGTAACAAACAAAGGTAGAACATAGAACAGAACACAGCCACAGTTTGCCCACTTCTCTCTCAGGCTAACACAGAGGTGCTGATTCATGCTTTTATCTCATGTTGTTTAGATGATTGAGCCTTGCTCTCTGGTCTTCCAAAAAAGTATCCACTATAGACTTTAAAACTACTTCAGAACTAAGCCGCTCGCGTGCTGACGAAGATCAGAGAGCGGGAGCACATTACACCAGTTTCAAGATGGATCAGCATTGATTTTAAGGTTCTTTTATTAGTTTCAATTTGTTTATTTGTTTCAATGTCTTAACAGTCTGGGACCTTCCTATTTATCAGCCCATGTGGATCCTGAGGTCCTCTGGCACCGGCCACTCGATCATTCCATTCATCCCCTATGAAGTTATGGAATATCTGCCAGAGAACGTGAGGACTGCAGAGACTGTTGATATTTTTAAAAGGAGGCTCAAGACTCACCGTTTTAGGTTGGTATTTAAATGATTTCCTTTATTCTTTTCTTATTTATGCTGATTTAATTTACTTTATTCTCTTAATTATCAGTATTGTCAACTTTACAGTAGTTTGATGTTATTTTAAAATTAATTTTGCTCATGAGGTCCCCCAGAGGTGCCGTTTCCTCACCTAGTTCCTCGGTGCCCTGTCATGTCTCTACACTTACTAAGTGAATATACTCAGTGAGTGTGTGTGTGTGTGCGTGCGCAAATGTGAGAGCAAGCTGAGGATCTCTGTATGTGTGGGAGTGGGTGTGTTTCTGTTGTATTTAAGTTGAATGTTTTGATTTTTGTCAAGCCCTTGTGCTGGGTTATTCATGTATGAAAAGTGATTTAGAAATAAACGTTGAATAGATTTGATTCATGCGCTAGCAGACAGACTAGCTGACTCTGTCAGCCCGTAAGCCACACTGAGGCTACGTTCACACTGCAGTTCCTAGTGACCTGAACGTCATTTGTCCTCTAGAATGTGACACACATCTGATTTGATTTTGACCGTGTGAACAGCACGTGTCACATTGAATCGGACATTTTACATCAGATTCAGGACACATTCACGTGCGCCTGAATCAGATACATATCCAATGTTCATAATGTGGCCACAGTCTGAACAGCCAGGTCGCATAGAATGAGACTTTGACGTCATCCTGACGTTGCACTGTAAATGAACGTCCCACAGGCAGGGGTTTGGGGCGGGAGCAGGAGAGGTGCTGACCAATGAGATGAAATGTTTTTCTTCTGATATTTTGACAGAAATCTTCCTCTGTGAACCCTCTGACATCTGGATCCCACCACTCCTGCTCTGACAAGGCATCCATGTTCTCCTCTGGGCGGTGATCGCTCCACAAACCTCGTTAGCAACACCCGCTCACAGATTGTTTGTCGTGTTCACGTCTGTAAACGACGCTGTGTGTGATGTCATTAAAGATCACTTGAGGAGCCTGAGCTGATCACACAGTCAAAGGACGTGAACAGACAAACAAAGAAATCAGATGTGAGCAATAAATCAGAAGTGGACATGAAGACGTGCAGTGTGAACGTAGCCATGGAGACGTACCGGCTGACAATCTACCAATGGACAGATATAAATCAGTACGTGTGTATGTCTGTCGGTGAGTTTACACACACAACCCTGATACACGTGTATACACACATACACACACACACACACACACACACACAGACTTTATGTCAGACCAGCAAATGTGACTGTTGATCAGGTGTCAGTGAGAACAGTGAGAACCATCAGTCACCTTATTGTCAGGTGAGAACACGGGAATGGACTGGAACCAACGCACATCAACCAACGCAAAACATTCTTGTGCTGGTGTAGATCCATTCCAAATCGGAGACCCCGAGCCCTCCTCCCCACTAGGGGTGAAAGATGATGTCTCTAGTGCTGTGTGAGTTGAGTCCAAGCCACCTGCCCCCCAGACTCACCGTCTAGTCATCTCATACAGCTTTTTCTCGGGGGATATGAACATGAGCGAAGAGGTGCTGAACTTCTGACAGAGACACTTGCCTGATAGCTCATCACGTCACAGTTTGTAGCTGTGGACGACTGTCTATTAGGTCCAGCCCGCTGTTGAGTGGTACCAGCTGCTACCAGCCAAAAAACTGCACTGACTTAACACTCTCTGCCCTGGAGGCCAGAACGACATCATCTGCGTAGCCATGCACCGGGTTGGGAGAGATGACACCCTGGGGTGCACACTGACACAGCCACTTCAACCACTGGTCGATGGCCGAGTTAAGTTCACTGCACTCCATGGGCCCGTCTGGAGTGGTGTTGAGAGCGTGAGCTGCTGCTACACATTACCCGGACAAAGGAGCTTTGGAACACATCCTTCACAATGTCGACCAACAGCTTGGGCAGCTGGATCTAATCACAACATTACGAGCTTAAGTCCCAAATGCATCTCTAAAATCAACAAAGACTATAAAAGACACAGAAACGTGCTCGTCTAGACCCATCATGCCGATGGACAGGATGTCAACATCCACCAACCAGGGCAGGACTCCATCCAGGAAAAGAGAGATGTCCCTCCATGTTTTCTTTCTGTGGGATGCGGTGTGTGAGTGCTCCCTTCCAAGGGTCAGGGACTCCCCTGTTCTCCAGCAGGCTCCAGGTTTAGGTTAGGGTCAACCCGGCATCAGAGGGTCAGGGATAGACAGGCGTCCTAGATTGGTGTTGAAGTCTGACAACATGACTTCTTTCATATTCATGGTTCATATTACCCCCGCCCCCATCCATGCTGCTGGCCTTTGCAGAACACTGTGAACCTTCTGGAAGGTGAAGTGTGAGGTGTCGGGGAGGAGAGGAGGGGTAGGTGAGAGTCCCCAGCCGGTTGTTTTGACCCTTGTTATCACAGTAATGCTGGATGGCTGTCATGTCATACATCATAGCTGGTCTAACCACAGTCCTGTAAACCTTTCCCTTCACCTTAGCTGAAACTCTTCTATCACAAATCACTCCTGACACTTTTCTCCAGCTGTTCCACCCTGCCTGCACCCTATTCTTCACTTCTCTTCCACAGTGTCCACTACTCTGCACTGTTGATCCTAAGTACTTAAACTCCTGCACCTTCACCACCTCTGCTCCCTGTAACCTCACTTTTCCACTGGTCTCCCTTTCATTTATGCACATATACTCTGTCTTGCTACGACTGACCTTCATTCCTCTTCTCTCTAGAGCAAACCTCCACCTTTCTAGGTTCTCTTCAAACTGCTGCCTACTCTCACTACAGATCACAATGTCATCTGCAAACATCATAGTCCAGGGAGACTCCTGTCTGACCTCATCTGTCAACCTATCCATAACCAAAGCAAACAAGAAGGGGCTCAGGGCCGATCCTTGATGCAGTCCTACCTCTACCTTGAAGTCTTCTGTCCTTCCAACAGCACACCTCACCACTGTTCTACTATCTTCATACATGTCCTGCACCAAGCCAACATACTTCTCTGCCACTCCTGACTTCCTCATACAAAACCACAATTCCTCTCTTGGCACCCTGTCATATGCCTTCTCTAAATCTACAAAAACACAATGCAGCTCCTTCCTACCTTCTCTGAACTTCTCCATCAGCATCCTCAGTGCAAATATTGCATCTGTGGTGCTCTTTCTAGGCATGAAACCATACT
>CAAKHB010006217.1:8337-24263 GCA_901007665.1 Aeoliscus strigatus | reverse complement strand
TTGACCTGCATTAATTCCCATTTTCTCACTTGTCACTGTCTTACTGATAAATAGATGATGAATGCAGAAATGAATGTGTGCTCTTCTAAATTCAGTGTCACATGTTATTGTTCACTTTAAACCAACATCAAACAGGAGGTAGACAGTCACACTGACCAACGAGACGTCGATTTCACACGTGGCCTTTGTTTACAACTTGAGACTTTTACAGACTGTTGGTTTGTCAACACAAACAACCCAAAGGAAAAACAGACAAAAAGCTATTGAACAGTTGACAGTGTATTTTTCTAGGGGATGTGTTTTGACAAAAGGCTCTCCAATGTCTGTCTGATGGAAAGGCATCAAGGTCAGGTCTGTTGATGCTGATTCATGCACGCAGCAATTGAAATAAATTGAATTGAATTCAATTGAATTAAACAATTGATTCTGTTAATTATTAGTGGGATGTTGTCAGGATACGATGAGGTGTATAAATGGGCCAACAGTGATCAAATTAATATGAACAAGTACAAATAAGTCAACTTTCAGTCCCCAACTATATTGATTTATATTTATGAATATTTAATAGAAAAGTAAAGTGCAGCAGTGATTGGTCTGTAAATCAGTGACTGCACACTTAGGAACATGTCCAGTAAATGTTACACTTACAAATAAGTGTAAAGATTGTCAGCTCCAAAGAAAGATGTATCCTGAACCTCCTCAGAGTTGGTTTAGATGTCAAACTCTACAGACACTCCTGACATCATTTACACCAGTTCTACTCAGACTCTCAACACTCTCTACCTCTGTTAACAACTGCTCCCAACATAGACTTATAGTTCATTGTGCTCCAAACGCCTTCTGGTGTTCTGTTGGATCCGCCAGGAAACGTCAGTTTGTTTGTTGTGTCGCATGTAGTTTCAAATGAAGAAATACCGAACTTTCTCTCAAGGACACAACAGCCGGTTTAAACGGGTTGATTTGTCTGTGTGGTTAGCAGGGACGTCACAGAATGAGTCCAAGTCTTATCCAGGTCTAAGAACCCGACACTGAAGATACCGATACTCATTCATTCATCTTATTATGGTTACGGATCGGGGGTCGTGTCGGAGCCGATCCCAGCTGTCAGCGGGCGGGCAGCGGGTAAAATGGGACATTTCAGACATTCAGTGCTTTCAATTTAGAAATTTAAATTCTAGTTTCATCTTCTTGGGTGGGCCGCCCAAGTAAAGTCTGTGTAGGGCAGGGGTGTCAGACTCCGCTATCCAGCAGGTTTTAGATGTCACCCGGCTCCTACAGGCCGGGTTCAGATCAGCAGCTTGTTACCAGGCCTCACCAGAACTCCACAGAGCCTTAACACTGCACCGACGGTCCTACATTGGTGCTAGCTTACTGTGGAGTACTGTGATTACACGAGTATTTGTGCTGGGAGGGGAAAACTTTGATCGATTCCTGATAGTTGACAAGTTACACTTCACAGCCAAGTTGCTGTCATTACGATAATGACTCGCCGGGTTCTGTCAACAGAGCCAGTGGGATTACCGTAATGACGCAGTGACTGGAGACACACACACACACACACACACACAGACACTCGTCTTCCTGCACAAACTGAGTTCAGGATGTTATTGAGCAGGATGTTGTGTGTGTGCGTGCGTGTGTGTGTGTAACAGCAGACGCTCACAGTAACAATGTGTCAACTGCTCTGTTGGTTCCACTGCAGCCGGTTTCCCCATTAGCACCCGTAACACACACACACACACACACACAGCTCTCTCCAGGCAGTGGATGTGTGAAAGTCAGTGCTTGCAGCTAGATGAGGAAAAACAACTCTGAGAAGGAATTTGAGGAGTGTGTGTGTGTGTGTGTCAGGAATGATGGAGGTGTCGGTCGCACGCAGGCATTTGCTTGAACCCTTTAACACCGACGCTATCCCTGGCTACATAAGTGCTAGCATACTTTGGAGTACCGTAAGTACACGACTAGCTGCACAATCAGAAAACAGTTCCTGCAGTGAGGGTTCAAAGGAAGTCAAAGTTGATCTGAAGCCAATTTTCTAATTGAGTTCCTTGATGAATCAGAGGTAAACGAAGTTTGTGTTTGAATGTAAAACCCTCCTGATCCATCTCCTTCCTTTACCACACACACACACACACACACACACTGTGGGTGGAGGTGGGTAAGAGCACAGTGCTGGAAGCAGCCTGAGTGAGAAGGAAATGAACCCAATAAATCACACTCCTGTTCGTGTCTCCTCCCTGCCAGGACCTGCTGCCCCCCAACACACACACACACACACACACACACACACAGGCTGGTGCTCAGCAGGAAGCCTCCTCCTACAACATGGAGTTTCTTTAATCTGGTGTATGTCTACACCTGACCAGGCCCAGATACTGTGACATACATTTATGTACATACATATACTGTTTATTTTATATCTGATTCCACTGAATAAACTATTCTATAACTATACTAAATATTTATATACTTCCATGTACTTTTTGTTTTACTGAGGAAACTTTGGTCAGGTTTTTCACTGGCGCGCCACCTCAGCCTTCTCTGAGGTGTATTTCTAGACTGTGTACGTGAAGCAGACATATGACCTTTGACCCTGCGTGAGTCGTTGGTCCAGCGGCGATCAGCGCCCTGTGATCTGACTGAGGTCGGGGTTGGATGTGCATCCCGCTAACGGTGTCCGTTAGTCTTGTGCTTCTAGAGCACAAACATGTTGTGATGAGACGATGGAATGTTGGTTGGTCATGTGAGCTGCTTTCAGCCTCAAACAGCGTCAGGCCGCAGGTGACGTGTCACCACGGCGACAGACCTGCTGACGCACAGCTGACGTTTATAAAGGATATTTTTAACATGTTCCTTCTGTCACACACACACTGTAGGCCCATTTATGATTGAGTGTCAAATGGACGGCGTACCTATGGCGGACCAACACTGAACACAACACTGGGATCTGCCATTGTTGCTGCAGGATTAATCCATTGACAGAGGGGGCCCCCGACACTGCATTGGCGCTAACATACTTTGGAGTACCGTAATTACATGCCTATTTGTGCTATCAGAACATGTCGATTGGTTCCTGAAAGTTGACAACAGCCATGTTGTTGTCATTACGGTAAACCCATTGGCTCTGTTGATGGACGCCGGCGAGTCATCACCATGATGACAGCAACCGATGGACGTTTCCTCCGTCTCCTCCTTCACACCAGGTAGAGGAACCGAGTGAAACTTCTTAGCTTTCAGGACCCGTTTTCTGATAGTACACAGAGTCACATACTGTTATTACGGTACTACAGCATAGGCTAGTGTGAACACATCGGCAGAGGTACAGTCGGTGTTAAGGGAGAGGCGGGGCTATGATGTCATTGCATTAGGAAAGATGTGTATGAGTTGTAAACATCTTTAAATGCCTTCACTCTCTGTGGATGTGAACCCCTTCGGCCTCCGTCTTTGTGCTCGTCCGTCCCCGCTGACCGTCTGTCCCCGTGTCCCTCCTTCAGCCCGTGGCCGAGCCGATCCCCATCTGCAGCTTCTGTCTGGGCACCAAGGAGCAGAACCGCGACAAGAAACCAGAGGAGCTCATCTCCTGCGCCGACTGCGGCAACAGCGGTGAGTGTCGGAGGTTAAGTCTGTTTCCCTCAGGCTCAACCCTCCATGAGTACCCTACACTGTACACTCCTACGAGTACCCTATGCCCCACCCTCCTACGAGTGTCCTACAAGTACCCTCCATCAGTCAACTGCCACAACACAACTGAGTTGGTGACGTGTTTGTTTGGTTGTGCGTGTGCAGGCCACCCGTCCTGCCTGAAGTTCTCCCCGGAGCTGACGGTGCGTGTCAAGGCTCTGTGGTGGCAGTGCATCGAATGCAAGACGTGCAGCAACTGTCAGGACCAAGGAAAGAATGCGGTGAGTGGAGAGTGAACATGTATGTGGCACAGGAGCCAGCCATTAACACCGATGGAGCGCCGTAATTACAGGATTATTTGTGCTATCAGAAAACGGTTCCTGAAAGTTGAGAAGCTGCACTTCACAGCCAAGTTGCTGTCATTACAGTAATGAGTCAGGTACCAGCAACAGAGAGAATGGGATTACCGTAATGACAGCATCATGGCCGTTCTCCTAGCTTCTTCATCACACCAGATAGGAACTGATGACTCTTCTCTGCTTTCAGGAACTGTTTTAACGAAATTATGGTATTCCAAAGTATGCTAATGCAAATGTATCGCCGGTGATACTGTGGGTGTTAAAGGGTTAAACACACGTCACTTCCTGTTTTAAAAACGGTATGTTTGTCGTTGCATCAGATGTTTGTCCCTTCAGTAATCGATCTCATCTGTCGCTGTGATGGTTCTTCTTCTCCCCAGGACAACATGTTGTTCTGTGACTCCTGTGACCGCGGCTTCCACATGGAGTGCTGTGACCCCCCCCTCACACGGATGCCCAAAGGTACGAGGTGTTTGCCACTGATGGAGTGATGGATGTCTCCATAAACATGTTCACCTGAGCTCTGATCGGTTCTACTTCTGCGTCAAATCGTGTCACCTCCCCAGAAATTGAACTAGTCGTCATGGTTACCTCCACAGACGACTGTCTTTATACTGTTTGTAACTGTATACTGTACTGTACTGTTGGCAAGCTCTGAGAGCTGAGATTGAACTTGGCGCTATGGACACAGACAGACGCTCCTGACACTGGAGGAGCTCAGTAGGAGCTCTGTAGGTATGACGGAGGGTCTACGTAGGGTGGGAGCCTGTCCCACAAAGGTTTACTGAAAGTCCTCACTTTGTCCTCCCCCCTCCTCGGTCTCCTGTTCTTTCAGGCATGTGGATTTGTCAGATCTGCCAACCAAGGAGAAAGGGAAAGACGCTTCTACATGAAAAGGCGGCACAAATCAAACGGCGCTACACCGCTCCCCTGGGACGTCCCAAGAACAGGTATGGAGCTGTCCTCCAGAGATGGTGTGTAACAGCACCCCCTGCTGGTGCTCATCACCACCTGCGCCCCCTCCTCCTCAGGCCGGGGAGGCCCTTCAAGAAGTTGGGGGGCCGCGCGCCACGGAGACGCTCGACGTCAGCCAACTCCTCCTCTAGCTCGTCCTGCGAGGGCTACCCTGGTGACGATCGGCTGCTGTTCTCATTGCGGGACGACGATGACCTGACGCAGGGCGGCCTGCGCTTCAACAACAAGACCAAAGGGTTGATTGATGCCCTCACCAAGTTCTTCACGCCGTCACCTGAGGGACGCAAGGCGCGGCAGGAGGTGGTGGACTACTCACAGCAGTGTCGCATCCGCAAGAAGAGCAGCCGCAAGGGTGACGGAGACGACAGGATGGGTAAGAGGGACACAGCAGCTTTCAGCACTCTGACATCAAACCAGTCGTCAGCAGTCTGAACATTCTAGAAGTTCCAGAGGATTCTGCCTTTTCAGTCTGATGATGGTTCAGACCGTCGGCTGGTGACGAGTCCCCACGTGTCTGTGGCAGGGTGACAGCTACAAACGTGCTAACTGTTGGACGAAGGATGTTAATGAATCCTTTAGAACCGGGGTGTCACACTGCAGTCCTTGAGGGCTGCATATCCTGCAGGTTTTAGATGTCACCTGAGTCAGTGTCTGTGAAGTTCTGGTGAGGCGTGGTAACGAGGTGCTGGTTTGAATCAGCACCTGTAGAATGGCCCGGGAGACGTCTAAAACCTGCAGGATATGCGGCCCTCGAGGACTGGAGTTTGACCCCCTTGCTTTAGAAGAAACTGTCTTCACAGCATTGGCTTGAAATGCTATGCTACATGCTATGCAAACAGAAGAGAATCTCCTGAGTACGTGCAGAAATTCACGGATCAGAAGAGTTGAGTTCTGCTTTACGGCACATATCTGTTGCCGTGAAAACGACAGCAGTGTACGTGAGGTGTCCGTGAGCGGTCACAGTCGGAGCCTCAGTGCTGCAGGTGGAGGAACGGCGCTGAGAATGTTGTTGGTCCTGGAGCCGTAAAATCTGGAACTGGGTTGTACAGTTCAAAGAACTCATCCATTCATGAATATCCAGAACACACACTCTGGAGTTACTCTTCTGTTAGCATAGCACGTACAATAGCATTTCAGGCTAACACTGTGAGGACAAGGTTTCAGGATTCAGAGATTCAGGATTCAGTGTGCTCTGTCCAACAGTTAGCTGGATACGTCAAGCAGACAATGTTTCAGTGAACCTCAGGTGGACTGGACTTACTGATGAGATCATTGTGTGTGTGTGTGTGTGTGTGTGTGTGTGTGACTCAGACAATCAGGACGGCAGCGACTGGCGGGACGAGGACGAGCGGCTGCCGGGACACGAGAACCTGATGGAGAAAGACATCGAACTGTTCCGACATATCCAGGAACTCGCACTACAGGTAGGCAGCAATGCAGTGTGTGTGTTTGTGTGTGTGTTACCTAGTAAACCCGTGTGTCTCCATCCTTGTCCCTCGAACAGAAGGTTGGGGTGACCGGGCCGCCGGACCCACAGATGCGATGTCCGTCCGTCATCGAGTTTGGGAAGTTTGAGATCCAGACGTGGTACTCGTCTCCCTACCCGCAGGAGTACAGCAGGTGAGCACGGCTCTGCCCTAGGACCTGCTGCAGTTTTTAGTCTCCAACCGGAGGAGCTCATCTTGGTTTGATCTCCATCACAGTTCAGACTGTGTTCATAAAGGAGCACCCCCCCCCCTTTTCAAACATGAAATCATGCTCATAAAACTTTTCCTTCACACAAACCTGTCTATATATACCGTTGAGAGCAGGTCGCCCAGGTTGGACCCAAAACCTCCTACACTTTTCCAGAATCTCCCCTCTGGCCGTAGTAGTTCAGCGTTGGCATATAAACTACCAAAGGGTCAGGTCGGGTCAGCTGGAAGCTTGTGGTGGCAATGCGCCGTCAGACTCCATCCGTCTCTCCGTCTTTCCCTCAGACTGCCCAAACTCTACCTGTGTGAGTTCTGTCTGCGCTACATGAAGAGTCGCAGCATCCTCTACCAGCACATGAAGAAGTGCAGCTGGTTCCACCCTCCCGCCAACGAGATTTACAGGAAGGACGACGTCTCCGTGTTTGAGGTGAAGGCCTGTCCTCCTCTTTCTTCTCCTCCTCTTTCTTCTCCTCCTCCTCCCCCTCCTCTCCTCGTCCTCCTCTTCCTCTCAGCAGCCGAGGTCTGATCTGGTTTTTGTGACCTCGTGTGATAGGTTGACGGGAACGTGAGCACAATCTACTGTCAGAACCTCTGTCTGCTGGCCAAACTCTTCCTGGACCACAAGACGCTGTACTACGACGTGGAGCCTTTCCTGTTCTACGTGCTGACGCAGAACGACAGCAAAGGCTGTCACCTGGTCGGCTACTTCTCAAAGGTACGAGTAACTGTTTGAAGTAACTTGTTTCAAGTAAATTTTGACTTAAAATAAGAAGAAAAATCTGCCAGTGGAACAAGACTTTTTTTGACTTGTAATAAGGAAGTAAAAAAAGATTTTTTTTGAAGTGAAAATGAGATGTTTTGATTGGAAGTAAGATGAATTCTTCTCGGTAAGATCTTTTTTGCGGCGTTACTGTCATTACGGTAATCCCATTCGCCTAAAGCTGGTGAGTCATTACCGGGATGTGACTTCTGAACTTCTGAACTTTCTGGTTTTCTGGTAGCGCAGATAGTCTTGTAATTATGATACTAGCTAGAAAAACTGTAGCATCGGCGATGCCCGAGGTGTTAAAGGGTTAAATCGCCTCTCCCTGCCTCACTCTGTAACGACATTAATGCAGGAATGTGTTTCTCTGCCCCCCTTCAGGAGAAGCACTGCCAGCAGAAATACAACGTATCATGCATCATGATTCTTCCACAGTACCAGCGCAAAGGCTACGGCCGCTTCCTCATCGACTTCAGTAAGAGTCTCAGCCGTGACCAACCCATCGCTGCCCCACCTTGAGCAGCTCTAACTCTACCACCCCCCGCCCACCCACAGGCTACCTGCTGTCCAAACGCGAGGGTCAGCCCGGGTCACCAGAGAAGCCTCTTTCCGATCTGGGCCGACTGTCCTACATGGCCTACTGGCGCAGCGAGGTGCTGGAGTGTCTGCACGAAGTCCGGGACAGGCAAATCACCATCAGACAGCTGAGCAGGCTGACGGGCATCTGCCCCCAGGACATCACCACCACGCTGCACAGCCTCAACATGCTGGAGCAGAGGGGGGACAGGTCAGAGGTCACAGGGACACAGGGACGGTGTTGCTGCCGATGGTCATGCTGGCGTACTTTGGAGTAGAGCCATAACTGAACTATTTGCAAATCAGAAAACGGACACATGTTGCTGAAAGCGGAGAAGTTGCACTTCACAGCTAAGTTGCTGTCATTACCGTAATGACTCTCTGGCAAAATAGTGAATGTCGATGACATAATGGCAGCAACTTGGCTGTTGTTTTAAGTCCATGTTTATGCTTCTGTGTCAAATCAACGGCGTAGGTTCAGCATAGCCTGATGTCACTTGTCCAGAAACATAACTGTTGTCATGGCGACGTAGACCCCCACAGACTGCAGCAACTGTGATTGGACTCTTGCATCACGTAACCTTGTCAGATCTCAGAGCGGGAAAATAGATCCGACCGTAAGACGATTTTTGACTGAAAAAGTGAGCGGAACATGATGGCCACCTTGTTGTAGTTAGTGCGGTAAAAAGATCCGCTCACGTTTAGTTGCTATGGAAACAAAGAAACACTGAGACCGAGAAAACAAAGGAAACATGGCGGCGAGATTCAACGCAGAGCAATGCCAACGGCAGCAACTGTGATTGGACTGAAAGAGTTAGCGGAACATGACGGTGATCTTGTTGTAGTTCACGTTCAGTCACTGTGGAAACAAAGAAACACAGAACATGAAAAAAAACAAACATGGAGGTTCATGGAGCTACAAGACAGACACAGAAGAAGAAACATTCAGGGTAGGACGAAGGGTGTGATATAGGGTAGGATGTAGGGTCAATTGGAGGGCAGGAACATAAGTAGAATGTAGGGTAGGACGTACGGTCCACATCGGTTCAATGCAGAAATGAATTGGTGGGATGGGATGACACTCGCTCTGTCTTGTTGCGTCAGCGCTGCATCTCCCTGGTAGACGAACCGAATGCAACTTCTAAGCTTTCAGGAACGGTTTGACATTTTCTGTTGGCGCGAATAGTCGTATTACTACAGTACTCCAAAGTATGCTAGTGCGAGTGTATCATCAGCGATACCGTGGGTGTACCTTCAGGGGGTTGTATCTTCAGCCCGACTCGGCCTGACGCCCATGTTTCCTCTGCTGGGGTCTGCTTTGTCAGGATGGTCCTGGTGAGAAAGGAGAAGCTGGTGACGACCCACATGTCCCGTCTGAAGGCCCGCCCCCGGCTGCTCGAGGTGGACCCTGAGTGTCTGCGCTGGACCCCCGTGATCGTCACCAACACCGTGGTGTCCGACGGAGAGGAGGACGAGGACGACTACGAGGAACCTGGGGAGAATGACCGCAAGGAGGTCAGAACAATTGGTGGACTTTTAGTGGAGGATGAGTAACAGCCTCTGGGCACCAGCTTCCTGATGTACGTCCCGTTTCCCCAGAGGTTGGCAAAGTCACAGCAGGTAAAATGACGGAGAACAAACAGGAGTTTCACCTGAATGAAGACCGACCAAATCTGATGTGAGGAATGTTGGAAGTTCCAGACAACAGTCGGATCTAATGGTGCTCCCCAACACCAGTAAAGTTCTGTTGTCTGGACATTGAAACATTCCTCACATCAGATTTGGTCTTTACTCGTACAGTTGAAGCTCCAGTGTTAGTTCTCCTTCACTTTACTGCTGTTGTGGTAGTAGTAGTAAACTATAATGATCGTCACAACAGTTCTTTTAGGAGTATACGAATCTTTAGAGTTAGTTCAGGAAAAAGATTTGTTCACCAAACTGTCCCATACCCTCCCCCACCTCAATCGCCAGGGCTCTGAATACTCACTAAATATAACAACGAAGTCGCTAAGGTGGCGACACTGGTTTGAGTCTAAGTTTTGTTGTCCGTGAGTGCTTCACGTTAATCGACTCGTCCGCTGAGAATGAACCAATGAATCAGATTCACCCACAGCAGCCACACTGAACTGTGAAATGAATGAATCCTTTCAGTAATCCAGGCCAGTTCGTTCACCCCAAAGATTTGTTCTTTCGACGGAAACGTTCACAAATGGGATCACTCTAGATCACAGGGGAAAGAACATCATGAAGCTGGTCTGCAGAGCCCTCAGCAATACTTTCTGTAGACGTGAACTCACTGGTGTTATTCCTCAGATCAACCCGAGTCACAAAGTTGCACCGATGTCCTGGCACCTCCATCAGGGGAAGAAGAGGGAGGACGTGGAGGAGGAGAGGAAGGGCTTCCTGTGTTTCCCCATCAGCCAGAGTTCCCCAACCTCCCCCGCTGTGCGCTGCCCACCTGCCATCCCCGATCCACCACGACCCTCTCCCCCAACAAATGGAGAGCGCCGGCCTCGAGGGCGCCCCCCCAAAAACTGGCCCTGGGGTAAGGTGAAGGACAGCCAGCGGGTGGCGCCGCTGTCCAAGAGCCGTCCAGCAGACGACGAGGATGGAGTGGAGGACGGAACGCCCAGCTTCGCCTGTGCCCCCCCCTCCCTTTTCTCCCTGGACCGATCGTCGGACGGCTTCCACACTCTGGACATGGCCCGACGCGCCTCCATGCCGCCTGCACGCCGTGGACGACCCCCCCGGAAAAAAAGAGGGCCCAAGCCCAAACGACTGGACGGTCTTGGGGAGGGCCTACCGCAGCTCCCTGGAGTCTCCAGGCTGAACGTGTCTCCACCCGTCAGGACGAGCTGCTTCAGCGAGAGCAGCGAGGAAGAGGACGACGACGATGATGACGACGACGATGACAGGAGGGCGTGTTCCCCGCCCATCCTCACGAAACCGGCAATGGGACTCAAATGCAAGGTAGGACAGTTCCAACCAGCTAAACATCCACACGCAGCTGTCACAAACTCACTTCCTGTCTGTGGTTTGACCCAGAAGCCGCTGAGAAAACGCCGCTTTCGCCAGCGCAGCCACCCGCACAGCAGCGTGGTGACCGAGACCATCTCCGAGACCACCGAGGTTTTGGACGAGTCCTTCGTGGACTCTGACTCGGAGCGGCCGATGCCGCGGCTGGAAGAGGAGACACCCCTCCATCACCCGCTGCGCCGCTACCCGCCGGCCCGCTCCGCCCTCCGCCTGTCAGACCCAGCACCCAAAAGGGGGCGCCACTCCCACCTCACTGATTCAGAGGAAGACGGTGAGTAAAGGGGTGTTGGCTAGGGCTTCAGTCAGCGCCTTAGTCTAGTAGGGACCAGCTCCCACTTGTTTCAGGGTGATTCTTTTTCCCCTCCAACTTAAGGGCCAAATCAGAAAATCGGTGAATCGGTAGACAGACCCGTGAATGTGATTCTACGTACCCTGAACCAGTTCACGGCCCGGTTTCTCTAAGGGACTTTCATAGTAACTTTTACTTTTTACTTTTCAGACAAGGTTGTTTGTCTCCTCAGAAGTGTCACTAGACGGTGTGTGTGACTCATCTTATCAGCTGACTGACCTGTCAACGGACAGGATGGTCAGTCCACTGTCCGTCCACCGCTCCAACATGCTGCTCCAGGTGTGGGACAGCGTGTAGGCTCCCTCATCCCGTTCACCTTGCGTGGGCCGCGTTCTCTTATTTCAGTAGCCTCCCTGATCATGGTGTCTGTTGTCCTCTGTGCTGATGACTCTGGCGCTGTCCCAGTCCATGATATGATTTTCCCTTTTGCAGTGATTGGTTATGGCTGATTTGTGGGTTTCCTGCTTCCACAGTACGTCAGATCGTGTTGTGGACGAGAACCGTTGTGATATGGTCGTTCATCAAGGTTGATTTATATTTCTGTGTAGGGTACGGAATAGTCTGACACCAACTCACTGATGAACTGTAACCACACCTGCAACGTGGACCTCCACAAATGTGACTGTTTGTGTCACACACCGTACACTATCGTACCTTTACCATACCGTACCGTAATATTGTATCATATCGTACTTTTACCATACCATATCGCACCGTATTGTACAGTACCGTATCATGTCATGCATTGTATTTTACCGTAATCCTCCTGAACCTACCTGTACCATTGCGATTACAAATGTATCCTTGTGTATCGTATTGTACCTTAGTCTCACTAATCCCTTCTAGTTGAATGTCAGGTGTCAGCCGAGGTGCACATGTGTGCAGCAGCGTGATGTAACAATGTGCCTCTCCTGTCTCTCAGAACTGACACCTGTACTGCGGCCTGTCTCCATGCTGCCCGCTGACCCCTCCGACGCCCGAGCAGCCGGCGCTGACGTCCCAGTGAAGAAGAAGAAGGGCTGGCCCAAAGGGAAGAGTCGCAAGCCGCTACACTGGAAGAAACGTGGACCTGGACGACCACCGGGCAGCGGACACCACCAGCGAGCGGCAGCGGCGGCTCGGGGTGGAGGTGCCGCCCCACCCAAGATCAAGATGAAGCCTGGGCGTAAGCCTCGCAGCTGGTACCTGCAGCGGGCGCAGGAGGAAGCACAGCGGCAGGAGCAGGAGCGGCTGCATGAACAAAGTCAGCAGCTCCTCGGCGCCGACGAGCAGAACGGCAGACGGACGCTGAAGGACTCAGACTCGGACGAGCGCTTCCCGCCCAAGCCCGTGATGCAAAAGATTCCCAAGAGGAGAGGGAGGCCACCGAAGAACCCCGCACTCCGGCTGCCGCCCCCACCCGCCCCCAAACCGCCCCCCACCTCCGAGCCGGAGGAGGAGGAGGAAGATGAGGAGGAGGAGGAGGAGGAGATGGACCGACCCTGGGGGGAGGAGAAAACCAGCCGCCCACTGTCCCGCCCCCTGTTGTCACCCCCCTCCTCCACCTCAGGGCCCCGGGCACCACAGCCCCGCCCCCACAACGCTGACGACCAGGAAGAAGATGACGACGACGAAGAACAAGAAGAACGAGATTTCAACAGCCCGGCCGGGGGCGGGGCTGGGGGCGGGGCGGTCAGCAGGCGAGCGATGGTCGTACCTGGGTCGGGAAGCCGACGCAGTGACGACCACGACGCCGACGATGAAGGCGACGGACATTTGGAGGACAAGAACAATAGCAGCAAGAAGAGAAAGAACCAGGAATCGGAGGAGGACGAAGAGGAGGAGGAGGAGGAGGAGGAGGAGGAGGAGCCGGCCTCCTGCACCGCCTCCCCACCCGTCAAAGAAGAACCACAAGGAGGAGACGCTTTTTTAGACATGGGGAACAGCGCTGGCCGCGACTGCGTCAGCAAGCAGGAGGAGGACGGAGGGGAGGAGGAGGCTGAGGAGGAGGAGGAGGAGGTGCAGCAGCAGCCAAAATGTCCGCCCCTCTCCTCCTCCACCTCCTCCGCCGCCGACCCGCAGCAGGAGGAGCGGCGGCGCAGGGAGCAGGAGGAGTCGGCTGCGGCGGCGGCGGCAGTGGAAACAGTCACGGCTATGTCAGCTCCGTCCGTCAGCGCAGAGCTGCCGCCGCTGCACACCGACAACAAGGACGTGTCGCTGCTGGTGGCGCCTGCCCCGCCGCACCCCCACACTGACTTCAAGGAGGAGCTGGGACACCACCCCGCTCACCACCACCACCACCCCCACCACTCCAACGAGCTGGACCTGGAGACAGTGCAGGCGGTGCAGTCTCTCACCCAGGGGGAGGCGGTGCAGGACGAGGAGGCGGAGCCCCACCCCCACCACGGCGCCTACCAGGACTGCGAGGAGACGCTGGCCGCCTGCCGCACCCTCCAGAGCTACAGCCATGCCGGGGAGGGCGAGGAGGCGGCGGCGGCGGCGCTGGCGTTGGTAGAGGAGTGCGGTGCCTCCCAGCACAGCAGCCCCCTTCCCAACACCCCCATGCCATCACTCTCCAGCCAGTCGGTACGCTCTGTGAACAGCCCAGGCCTACCTGCCGCCATCCTGGACTCCGCCGCCGCCCAGCGAGTGGGGACGCCAGGTCCCACCGGATCGGGCGGGGGCGGCGGCGGGTACACACAGATCACGCCCGAGCACCCCGGCTCCCTGTCGGCCCCCTCCCAGCAGAACATGGAGACGTCTCCGATGATGGACGTGCCGTCGGTGTCGGACCACTCGCAGCAGGTGGTCGACAGCGGCTTCAGCGACCTCGGCAGCATCGAGAGCACGACTGAGAACTACGACAACCCTAGCAGCTATGACTCCACCATGGGTGGGGGGGGCAGCGGCGGGGGCAACGGGGGAGGGATATCCGCCGTCACAGGGGCGTCCACAGGGCCTTCGGCGTCGGTTTCCTCCGCCTCCTCCTCCAGCGCCGCCACCCCCTCCTCCCAGTCCAACAGCTGCTCCTTCGCCCCTGCCCTCACTTCTGCCACAGGAAGCGGCGCGTCCCAGCTCGCCATGGGCAGCTGCAGCCTGATCCAGCAGACAGGCGCTGGTCCCAACACTGGCCCCGGTGCCACTTCTGTGCCGCAGCCCCCACCACCCCCCCCTCCGTCTAACACCCCCGGCTGTGGCATCAAGTCTCCACAGAGCTGCGGCGTGATTGAGCGGCCACCGAGTACCAATCAGCAGCAGCCTCCGAAGAAGACTCCGCAGCAGCAGCCACCCCCCCAGCAGCAGCAGCAGCAGCAGCAAGCCCCCGGCTCCCAGCCTCCACCCTCCGCCCCCCCACCACCGCCGCAGCAGCAGCCGCTGTCCCAATGCAGCATGGGCAACGGCTTCGCCTCCACGCCCATGATCATGGAGATCCCCGAAAGTGGGGGCGGGGGAGGGGGCGGGGGTCGTACCCTGTACGAGCGCATGGGGCAGGACTTCAGCTCGGGGGGGTACCCCCAGCCCTCGGCCACCTTCAGCCTCGCCAAACTCCAGCAGCTCACCAACACCATCATGGACCCCCACGCCATGCCCTACTCCCACTCGGCCTCCGTCACCTCCTACGCCACCTCCGTCTCCCTGGCCAACTCTGGGCTGGCCCCCTCCCCCCACACCGCCCTCCCCCAGGGCCAGCCCACCATGACGCCCCCTCCCAACCTGGGCTCAGGCTCCATGAACCTGGGCTCACTGCAGCTGCAGTGCAACATGCCCGCCGCCAACATCGGTCTGGGCCCGCCTCCGCACACGCAGCGGCTGCAGGGTCAGATGGCGACAGTCAAAGGTCACATCTCCATCCGCTCCAAAGCCGCGCAGCAGCTGGCGCCCGCCCCCCACCAGCAGCAGCTGTACGGCCGCAGCTCGGGGGCGGTGGCCATGCAGGGCACACCGCGCACCCTGGCCGTCCAGCGCGGGATGATGCCCAACCTAATGCCCACGCCAGCGCCGTACAACTCCATGAACATGACGCCGCTCAATGCCATGTCGGCGGCGGGCTACCGCATGCCGCAGCCCATGATGAACAGCGGCTACCACGGCAACCCCCCCTACATGAACCAGCCGGCCCAGTACCCCATGCAGATGCAGATGGGCATGATGGGTGGGCAGGGCTACCCGCAGCAGCCTATGCAGCCCAATCACCATGGCAACATGATGTACACCGGCCCCCCCCACCACGGCTACGGCAGCGTGACCAAACAGTCGCCGTACATGAGCAGATGAGCGAACCGACGAGGGAGGTGTGAATTGCGCAACTTGTTTGGACTTGGAATTCCACCTGTAAAGGCCAGTGCCACAAGGAGCACCGAGAGGGAGGGGACAGAGGAGGAGGAGGAGCAGGGGCGAAGGGGGGGTTGGAGCGTCTTGCTGTTATTGATGTTATCATCTGTTTGTTCGTCCGACTCCTGGGCTTGCCCACCCGCCTGCCTGCCAGGAGCGAATGTGAAGGACTGGAGGTCGGGGTATGCACATGGACCTTGTGGTGCCACAGCCCCCCCCCCCCCCCCCCCCCCCCCCCCCCC
>CAAKHB010006216.1:13305-55018 GCA_901007665.1 Aeoliscus strigatus | reverse complement strand
ATAAAAGACAGGCGATACGCCTCTTGGGACAGGGATGTGCCGAGGAATGTGTGTGCAGGTATCCCGCTGCCTGTGGGGACAGCGGAGAAAAGGCCCAGTGCACCAGTTGATCCTGTCTGATAAAGGACCTGACAGGCCCAGATCGGGTGTCTCCGCCTGGAGGACGTGTCTCATTCCTGGGCAGAAGAAAGTCGATCTGGTGGGAAAGAGGGGCGGGGCCACACCTGTAGGCATCGGTTTCTGTATGGACGCCAACACACACACCTCGATGGGCTGACACCACGACTGCTGAATCCACACACACACACACACACACACCACCTCCGCCTCCTTGACACAAAAAACGCCGCCTCGTTTCTCCGACCACACCTTCACCACCGAGAACTACGAGACACTACGAGAACTCGTGAGTGTAGTAATTAAAGTAACAAGAATAATTTCTTCACATTATTTACAATTTAAAAAAAATAAAAAAAATTTAAAATCAGTGGCTCCATAAGATCATTTCATTTTATTTCATACACATTTTAAACATTGTGAATTCTGGTCACACGAACTGCTGGATGAGGTTAGTGTTAGGGTTCAAAAATGCCTATCCCTACCAAAAAAAAAAGAAAAATCCCTAACACTACCAACATTTAATCTGTTCCTCGTCTCATCAACAGCATTTCCTGAAAATGTCATTAAAATCCGTTCTCAACCTTAGAGTTATTTTGCCAACAGACCGAAGCAGACGATAAGTGAAGTGAATATATGATATATTTTTGTACCACATATGAATCACACCCATCTGTGGGTGTGATTTCAAACGTCTGATTTCAAGTCCCACATGGTGACAGTGGAACACACACACACACACACACGTCTGCTTCTGTTTCTGAGGAGAAATGGAGGAAGACGACAGCGAGCGGCTGGGTGAGTGACGGACGGTGCCCCACGATCACCCCCCGTCTGTCATGTGCATCCCACTGAGCAGGCAGAGGGCACCCGGGACCTGTCTCACACACTCTCTCTCTCTCTCTCTCACACACACACACACACATCAACATTAAGAACCAGCGCGTTCAGGACGAGAGAAGGACGCCAGAGGTCTTCGTCTGTCATCTGGGCCAGGGAGACCGACAGAGTTCATCAGCAGAACTTCACCATCTTCTGACAGGATCTCCACATCCTTCAAACACGTCCTTCTGCTGCGCAGTCACTGTGAACACACACACACACACACACACACACACCTGGGGCCCATTCCAGGAAACCTGTTTTGGTGAAACCATGTTTGTTTTGTTTGATTTCTGTCAGTTCTGCTTTCCTCATCTCAGGATGAACAAACTCAGGCTTTTCGTGAACTTTGTGGAGCGCTGCTGTGGTTTTTATGGTTTCAGCTGAATGCCAGGACAGCGTCTCCTTCACCCTGCATATGGACGCCGGCCAGAATGATGTTGATGAGTTCCAGGATGCTGCTGCCGTAAACATTCTCCCTCCTCCACTCCGGTAAATCATCGGCTCACGTGTGAGGAGACAGAGATGCGCAACACCTCAGAAATATGGACTCATTGTCCCTCTTTAAATCCACACCCATCTGTTCCAGATTGCTTTCTCCTGATATTGTGTAGATGTTCCATGTTTCATCGTCTCCTCACCTTTACATAAAATGTATTATAATCATTAACCAGCAGAAACTTGAGCAGAAGCAGCAGCGTCGCCCAGCCTCGCTGCTCCAACAGCTGATAGACGACTGTGTCAGGTGGTGAAGGACTGGTCATCCGTCAGCACTGACAGGAAGCTCACCGGAAGAGATTAATTCACCCAACCTGAGGATGATTCCTCCTAAGGAGTGACGTAAATCAAACGCTGTTTGGTTAACAAGGACACGAAGCAGCTCATCTTCCCGCTGCCAACACATGAGCGTCATCCCGCTGCCGTCACTGACCCTCTGAGAAGACTTGTAACCTGCAGTGTGAACCCTGGGAGAAGTCCCATTGTATGGGGGGGGTGGACACTGTTCCAATCAATGGTTGATATTTATTCGCTTTTCACATTGAACCTCCCATCTAAATAAACAACAATAGCTCTTCTCAACATGTGTTCTGCATTTCCAGCTCCGGTTTCAGATGGAGACACAAAAGGAAAACAAAGCCTACAAATGATATTTTTCTGTAAATGATAGCTGGTAAAACGTTCCCTGGAAAATGTATGAAACATCCTGTCATGGTCTGATTAAATTAAAACATTTCATGTGCTGCTGCTTGACGATTATCGGACACAATGACTGAGATAAGAGCAGAGAGCTGCTGTAGGAGAATAGACTCGGTATCCGGAGCAGATCTGATCCCTGGCGGGTGGTTTTAACGTACATGTGAATTCCAGCGCGCTGACGCTCCGGTATTCCTAAATCAGTTCACACTCACTCATCATTTCTGTACGGAGGCAGAACAGAACATTGCAGAGTCTTCGTCTTTCATCTCGGTGATTAGAACCCCTTTGAGATACTGTCACATTCCTCACCAGGCCTGCCAGCACTAACTCCCCCCCGACACACACTGAGTGTTTGTTTGTGTGTGTTTGAGGCTCGTACTTCTGGTTTCATCACTTCTAGCTATCAAACAAACTGTGGACGATATCTGACGACCCAAATTCTTCCTGCGCCATCTGTCAGACGTGATAAGACTTTTCACCTAATGGCGCCCTGGGCTTCTGTCTCTGCCCCATTAGCAGGTTATAAAGCGAGGCCTCTCCTGCTCCTTGCATTCATAGACAGAGCCCTTCATCGTCACCTCAACCACGGCACACAGAAGACTTTTACTGCTGCCCGTTTCCAGGCGGGGATGATATTCCTCCCCAAAACAATAAGCTCACACGTTTGTTTCAATCCTGGAAGTGTTTGTGGAAGTCGTCCGTCCCCTGCCAGCGACCTTGCAGGCAGACGTGACGTTGATCAGCGTAATGGCGTTAACGTTAGCGGTGTGGTCTTTATTTAATAGCTCTCCCACGGTGAAATACAGCACACTGGAAAGGCTTTGACCCAAGCGGTAAGAGCCGGCTTTTAAAAAGGGTCGAGAGGCAGCGGCACACCTCGGCTCATCTGAGCTGGTTGCGTAGAGACCGTCACTGCAGCCCAGGTGATGCATCAGCCAATGGCAGGAAGCCAGAGGCACAAACGGGCAGGAAGGTTGGTGCGGCTGATGGATAGAAGTGGAGCACCAGCACTTACCAAGTTGTTCGTATGACCATAAATCACACGTTTACTGCCGGCTGTGGCACTCACCATCGTTTCTTCTGATGTCAGCCGGACATTATCATATCTAATCAGCCCACGGCAACCCGAGTTCAACGAGACTGAGGCCGTTCCAGCTCAGTAAAAAGTGAAATCCAGATATTTATAGAGTTTTTTTTAGTGGAGCTCAGACCAAACTGAAGACTTGGCAGGTTTGTTTTCCATAGCATTTTATTTAATGTAATCCTTTTATGATGACACGTGTTCCGCAACCCTTCTTAAGAAGTTATATGGCGGCAGAAGTAACTCCTGTTAAAGCATTTACAGTGAAAGGTGAGTTCATCACACGGAGGACGTGCACAGTGGAAGTGCACGATGTTGACTGAAGCGAACGTCTCTGGGTATGATGACAACGGCGTGCAACCCGCAGATGTTTAGAGCCGTGACCATCCTTGGATGAGACGAGGTGAAATTACTCACACACCCTGATGTTTCCGACACTCACACTCACACGCACACACACACACACACACACGCTCACACGCTCACACGCTCACACACACTCACACACTCACACACTCACACACATGCCTGACAACCGCTGGAGAGAATCTCCAAACTGACTTTACACTATCGGAGGTTGTGTCATGAAAAGCACGTCGAGTTAAAAAATAGAAAAGTAAATATAGAGTTTCCGTCGATGATTATGTGATAAATTTAGGGGAATCAAAGCTGAAAAACTGGCCGTTTAAAGATATTCTCATGTAACATCAGCCCCTACAGACTATATTCAAAAAATGGATCAAACAAAAGCATCCTTGTACAAAAGAAAATAAATCAATTACGGTATTAAAAATAAGAGTAGAGTGTAAATATATATTCATATTTATACTTTTCTAACTGTATTTACAAAGAATGGAGTGAATGACACAGTGGACCACGGTGCCGTCGGCCTCTCGGTACCCACACAAACATAATCCGTCCGTTCCGTTCTTGTCCTGCGGACTGAGAGGAGTTTCTCTGCTCCATCACGAACATCCACCCTGATCATTAAAAAAAAAAGTGCCCCGTAAACAAGGTCGCCATGAGAACCGGGAAACGGCTGCACTCTTCAGTCCATGTGATCCTACGAGTTCTGCACGGGTTTGTCTCCGAGCTCTGTCCGCGCAGAGCAGCAGCGTCTTTAGCTTCGTCTCTGGGAATGTGGCGATGAGTCCGACCCCGTGAGGCGGGGGGCAGAGGGAAGGTTGTCTGAAGGAGCAATGAGGTATCAGCGTTTCTTAATGGCTGTCCCGTTAGAGTGGGGAGGGAGCTTTGGCAAGCAGGGCTCCTCAGCTCCGGCATCGTGGGAGAAGACAGAGTCCTCGCCAGAGGAGCAGGTGGAGCTGCGGGTGTCGGGGTAGCTGGGGGAGTACTGGTCCAGGGGCACAGACAGCTCCAAGTACTCCTGAGAAGAAGGGAAGAAGGTTCATTAGAGCGTCTGACCTCCCCACGCAGGCCGTGTGGAGCAGAGACACACCTGGTTGGAGGTCATGGCCAGGCAGCGGTCCAGGTCCTCCACCAGCTGTTTGAACGTGGGTCTCTGGGAGGGAACGGCGTTCCAGCAGTCCCTCATCATCATGTACCTACAGGAGGGAAAGGACGAGATCAGCGAAACAAACTCTGGCGTTGTTTACTACTGGTCGTCATGCCAACATGGCAGCTGCTGCCGTTCTTAAACTAACACTTTATGACGGAGGCACTGATGGGGTCTTGAGGTTCTTCTGGTGGTGACGGTTGGAGCGTCCTCACCACAGCTGATGTTTTAGAGATGACGTCTGTCCCCTTATGACTTTGGACAGTGGCTCCATGGTTCTACGTGGGACTTATCAGTCAGTTCCACTGTTTTTGTAGCACTCGGGTCTTTTTTGACTCGTGCACACATGACGGCTTGTCGTTACACTGTCGTACGTGGAATACCACGGAACGTGCTGTTTATGTACTAAGAGCTACCGCAAGAACCACGTTTTTTTCTGACCCACTGTGTGGAGATGAAACCGGAACACAAACGTCTCAGTTTTAACCTGGAAATTACGTTCTCTCCCCGCGAGTTTAGAACTCAGATATCTGTGCAACTGGAACACACCATGAGCCCTCCAAACAGGGCAGGGGTAGACTGAACAATAACAACATGTGGTGGAGTCCAGTGAACAAGTTAGGAGGATCAGAAAAGAGATGAAGAAGATCAACTTTACAAATGAAGACGTTGTTGTGGTGTTACCAGCAGCAGCTAGCAGTACTAAAAACGGCCAATCACGGATTAGAAACATCTCACAGGCTCAGGATGCATGAGGGTGGGTTCCTTACAGCTCATGAGTGCACGTAGAGGGTTTGTCCATCCGGTGGCCTTCCTTCAGCAGCTTGAACAACTCTTCCACAGGGACGCCGGGGTACGGGGAGCCCCCCAGGGTGAAGATCTCCCAAAGCAGCACCCCAAACGACCAGCTGTACGCAGAGAGTCAGAGTTTACTGCACAAGTCAGCGGTGAAACCCCAGTCCATCAGGAGGGAAAGCTGATACTCACACATCGCTCTGGTGTGTGTATATGCGGTCAAACAGAGCCTCTGGGGCCATCCATTTAACAGGTAGACGGCCCTGTGGGAGGCACAGCACACGTCACTGCTGTTCAAACATGGTGGACGGCGCAGGCACTGACGACACTACTCACATTGGTGGTCTTCTTGTAGTAGTCAATGTGGTGGATGTCTCTCGCCAGGCCAAAGTCGGCGATCTTCATCACGTTGTCGTCCGTCACCAGAACATTTCGAGCAGCCAGATCCCTGTGAATGCACTGAGCACGTGGAAACATGAGGAGAAGTGAACAAACGTCCTTTAAGACGGACAATAAACCGACGTGTGTAGAATCATAATTGTCCAAATAAAAACAAGAATAAACTGGAAATACATGTCTGTCACAACATTATAGTAGATTAGATAGGAACTTAATCAACAGAACTCTAATTATAACTTATAGATTGAGCTGCAACTATCGATGATTTGATCAAGCATTGTTAGTGTCAAGTTCTGTTCTGCTAATTCGGCTCTGCAGAGGTCGTCTGTTCTTCTTTTTGTTTTGTAATTCGCACCACCTCCGCTCCGTTGTCTGTCAGTGTGACCTAGTTGTTGTGTGCTGCCGTTGTTCCTCTCGTTCTTCTTCTTGTGCGTGTGCGGTGGTTAGAATCAGTTTGGCTGTGTTAGTGCCATCCTCCGAGCAGATCACGGTGCTTTGTTTACATAGTAGCCTAACCTTTTTGCCTCGAATATTTTTTATAATAGTTACTCAAGGAATCGTTTCAGTTGTGAAGTACGATAAATGAACCCATTAGTAATGTACCTTCTTGGAGGCCAGGTACTCCATTCCGCGGGCCACTTGGTAAGCACAGGACACCAGGTCTTTGATCGACATGTTCTCCACTGGTACTTGGTCCGGGTTGTAGCAGTACTCCATGCCGGGTGGACGCCGAGCACGCAAGTACTCCCTCAGGTTGCCTTTGGATGCAAACTCCACTATCACATACAGAGGACCTGGAGACAAGAGGGGTTAGAAAGTTGTACTACCTCCAAAAAGCCAGGAGAAGAATAAAAGACATGGGCGTTCCTCCTACCGTCCTGTGTGCAGGCTCCCAGCAGATTAATGATGTTCTTGTGCTTTCCAATGATCTTCATCATCTCCATCTCTGATATCAAATCTGACAGGTCTTTCTCTGTGGCATCAGCTGGAAGGAGCAGGAAGTCAAATCAGTAAATGGTCAAAAAGGCCTCTGACCAATCAGACTGCTCCCCTTGGGTCTCTTATTCTCGGTGAGATGTTACTTCTCAGCTCTGTGCTCATGTATTCATGTCTGTTAAACCTGATTGTACAAACCACACACACACAGACCGTGTACTCACATTTCAACATCTTCACTGCGACCTTCGTCACACGGTTCGGTTTCTCTTTGTGGAGACCTTGTGCCTCTCCCATCACCACCTGACCGAAGCAGCCTTCACCCAGAGGCTTCCCAAGAACAAGTCTGTGAGCACAGAGCACAGGTCAACAGGTCGATCAGTACAGTTGGTAGTAAAGTAGGTTGATACATGTATCGGCAATAACACAATAATATACTAATATGGTATCCACAACTCAAGTATCATGATAATATTGTGACAACTAAAGTATACTCATATATATATATACCTGTCGCGGGGAAGTTCCCAGCGAGGGTCCTGAGGCAGCTCGTACTCCGACACCCCCGACAGCATCGGAGAGCCACTGGACGAGAGGCGGGAAGGTCGAACCAGCATCACTCCGGAGTGGATGGAGGAGCTGGAGTCCACAGACACCTGAGGTCAAGGAGACTCACATTACTCCCCTCATAGTGAAACAGACACAGTAGAAATGTGTGAGCATGAGTAAAAGAAGAGGTTTAGCTGCTCGAGGGCCACGTACACACTACTCAGATTACCACAGTCTTCTGGCACACTATACCCACCAGACGTACAAGACCTCAAGGATCCTGAAAAGCTCTATGAACTCATGCATTTAGTAGGGCGATGACATCAACAGCTTTATTTCACACAGGTCAAGAGTCGATGTTGTGTGAGAGACAGAAGAGGTAGAAAAGGTAAATGTATTCCAAACCCCCTATCTACTTTCTGTTACCTGTCTGCGCAGCGGGATGCTTTTGGCCAGCTTATGTACAGCCAGCTGACTGTTGAAGTCGCTCTTCTTTGAGGAGGTGCGGATCTTGACGATGATTGCGATGGCGATCATGACAGCGATGAAAAAGAATCCCACGCAGTAGATGACCACCTCCAGGTAGGTGTGGCTGGCTGGAGTATAGTGCGGTACAGCTACATGGGGAGAAGGGAGCTGGGGTCAGCGGTCAGGACTGAACTGACTGTACATACACTACACGGCACTCGTATTTTCAAGCACACGCAGACAAACCAGACAAGCACACACGGCTGCAACGTCTAAAAATCAGGGACTCTGGGAATTTCGCCGGGGTCACACAGGAAGCGGGTGGGCCACAGCTCTGCTGTCCCGTCAGGAGCATTAGAAGCGTGAATATTAACGGTCACGAGACTACGAGGTCACAGGAGAATCTGTGTAAATAAAGACAACAACCAACAAGAGCGAGGCCGGTCTACATGCAGACTGCAGGAGTCCGCACGTAGTGTTTTATTTTGAAAATGAGTCTGCGTTCAGTGATTTACACAGTCACCTTCTTTACACAATGACCTATTTTTTTGTCTACAATTGAGTCAGTTCTTCATGAAGAGTTGGTTCAGTTTTTTTCATTTTTTTTTGAAAAACTAAAAATATGACATAGGCCTTTATTTTAAGAGGGGGACAATACTGAAAATCAGACTCTCTCTGCTCTATTGTGTCCAACTTTTCCAGTCCGCGTAATCTACACATTGGAAATTGATGCAGTTTAGCCGTGTATTTTTAGCGACGTGGCCGCAAGTCACGCGTCAGAAATGTTCAGCAGCACTTCCTGTTGGACCACATAGATGAATTAGAAATGGTTATTTTGCAGGCAAATCGCCAGGCAACCACTTCCGGTGTGACCCATGTGTAACGGTTTCAAGTCTTCTTCCTTGGCCAAAGGGTCATAAAACATATATTTTGTGATTGTAAATGCCCTTGAACACATGTAAATATTCACTTTACATGAAAGCTGACTGATGTTCTAATGGGCCCGTGAGAAAAGGACCGTGACTTTTAAACGGAGCAGCACCACTGACAATCCACACACAATGTTTCAAAACCACACCTTAATTCTGCGTAATCAAATGTTCCTGTGCACGTTTACATGTCTATTTGTGGATCTAAAAAGAGTTGCAAACTTGGTTTAACTAATGAAATGTTTCAGGGTGAATGACTAAGTGTTGGTGCTGCCAAAGGAATTATGCGCTAAATTGAAACTGCTAAAAAAAAAGGAAGTCTAATTTTCAGAGTCAAATTCAGTTCTTGTTTTTATCCTCCCGTTCAGTAAAAAGCACCAGAGTTTGTTTAAAAAAAAAAAAAAAAAGGAATTCCATGTTAAAAGGAAAATGACAGTTTGGTAGAAACCTTGGTTTGGGATGGAACTGAGTCGATACAACAAATGTTCTGAAGGATCTGAAGGAGTTTCTTGGACAAACTTAAGTCTGTGTGTCGTGTTCATTAATCATTAACTAGCCTCACTGAGCTCTGTAGTATTTGTGAGACGTCCACACACATTCAGAACAAATCCTTCCTGTTCATGTACCAAATTTCTGGAATTTTACTCAATCTATTCTACAAGTTTCACACATCTGTGTATTTCCACGCCAAACTAGATATTTTTATATTTTATATATGTTTAGTATATGTTTAGACAATGAGAGTTTTACTTTCGAGGTATCTTATTTTAGATTATTCCTTACCAGACGTACTTTAGCTCTGTAAGTGAAATTCTCCTGTTACAGCAGCAAAGACAACAACATTAAGTAACAATCTATCTTCACGAGGCAGCTTTACGCTGCATTCACATGGAATCAGGGAAACGGCTGACGGCAAACTGGATGTCATTTAGTGGACGAGACAAGGACGGTAAAGCACTGGCGAGGTATGCGGTTTTAAGTTGAAATATTTGAACTTTTACCTTCCACCACCACAGAATTCACTAGCAGATGTGACGTAGTTTGTTTGTGATGCAACATCTGGAGAAAACAGGATTCATAGCCATGTACATGTTGTTATGATAACAACACAAAATAACACACAAAAAGCTATTTTATTTGATTTACTGTAAACAATACGGCATCGCCATAGAAACATGACACATGGGTCCCCTTTTGCCATCGTGCACTTGTGTCCCACAACTTGTTTGTTTTTACGTTCCCCGATTCTGTGTCAATTCAGCTTTATTTCCCCCCACTCCCTTTGCTGCTGCAAACAACTGCAAGTTTTGTATTTGTATTGGCTATTTACTTTTCACGGCCGTCCTTCTGCCGTTTGTTGTGTGAATCTATCACGTCAAACACAGACCTGCATCCCAAACCAAGGCCGTCGAACCGACTCCAGTGCACCGTGACACCCCTGAGCAACACCAAGTGAGCTGCACTTGTGTGAAGAGGCTGACTGACAAGCAGCTTGATAATTGGACAAATGCCCATTCCGACCCTCAGGAATGAGACACTTCCAATCGGAGAGCCAATTATCAAAGCGGGCTGCTGTGCTCACAGCAGGACATGACATCAGGAATACATGTCATTTGGAGAGCTTGTCGAGGAAAATCAGCTTTACACCACATTAAGTGCAAACACCAATTAAAGAGTTTGAGACAGTTCAAAGTGAAATCTGACGAGAGCTGCCAAACAACCTCTCTCAAATTTGCAGTTCTCTCAAGCTGAAACCATTATGAATCTCCTGCACTGTTTTTTTTTATTATTCATTGATTTCCTTTTCACAGAAGACTATGCAGCAGACAGATATTCTGGGTTGTTTGGCAGTCTTTGATTTCACTTTAGACACAGCTCAACATGGCCCACATTCTCCGTCCACAGGATGCAGGTGGAGCAGGAACCATGCTGGGAACACACACACACAAACACACACACACAAGTTTTAGTACTGGCAACCTTTCCTGGCTTTCTCTCACATTTCTCTACTGAATCAAAGTCCTAAAAGACGTGATTCTGACAAATGTGGAGGTGGAAAGCCAGACTGACATGAAGGGAAAGAAATTGAGGAGAGAGACAGAACCACTGATACCTTCAAAAACGGTCAACCATGCAGAGTGATGAGAGAACCCGATAGAATTGCCCGCCAAGCAGGTATACTCCCCAGCGTCATCATAAGACACATTTCTCAGTTGCAGGACTTCCATTTCCTTGTCCGTGGTGTTAAGGCCAGCGGTCTAGAAAATAAAGGAAGCAGACCCAACAAGAGGCCCAACAGGGAGAAGAGAACCATGAGTAAGGAAATCTGAAAGAGAAAAGGGACGGAGGAGCGTTTTCCTCCTCGATGAACACCATCGGCCCAAAAGGAACCACAGAGAGCCCCTGCAGAGGACTCTGCCAGGGGTGCACCCCCCCTGTCTCTGTTAGTGGAGCTGGTTAGCTTTCATCCCAACAATGGTCCATCCCATCACCACATCAAATGTCATCAAATGCCTCAGTCGCATCTCTACATGCAAGAGATGGGCAACATGGAAAATTCTGCAGCAGAACAGCACATACACACACACACACACACACACACATACAGTTTGACTTCTCCCTCACACCTCTGAGGACGATGATCACTGGACTAACAGGGGGTCTGCGAAAGACATGGAAGCAAAGGGAGACAGTTGGAAAAAAGATTCACTCCAGACAGAGTCTGGGAGCCTTGCACGAGTGCTTTGAAGGGCACAGGAGCGAGAGTAATAGAAGAAGATGGCAGAGAGGCCCTTATTAGGAGGGCATAGCAGAGGCATGGGGCAAGAATGAGAAGGGGTCCAACATAAACCTGAGACTAAACACTTTCAACTGTTCTGCTGGGAATTTTCCATAGCGTCATTTACAGTCAGGAGCACTGAGGCAGGAGAGAGGGAGGGAGGGAGGAGAGAAACAGCTGAGGGTGTCTCCAGTTATACAGCCCTAGTTTTTCCAGGTGGTCTTAGCAGCGCCTCCACTGTGTCGTCCTGTACGGCGGAGTGATGGTTACCTGTGGGCTCATTTTTGGTCACAGTCAGCCATGCAGACTGATTGGCTTCTCCTATATAATTGGACACTTTACATATATACTCTCCACTCTCCTCCTCAGTCACATTGTAGAGGGTCAGCACCTGAGCATCCGAACTATTGACCCCAGAATGCTGGAAATAAAAACATGTCATGTGCAACACAGACAAAGAGGTGACACACACACACAAACAGACAGGATCATCAAACTGAACAAAAGTTGCTTTTCCACTGCACAGTTCCAGCTCTACTCGGTTTGGTTCCAGAACATCCTTCTCTATTACAATCCAGTTCATCGGCTGTACCAAACTGCAGTGACAGCATTTTATATGCAACGCAAAGACATAAGCAGCGCAGACAGAGAAGAGACGGAAGACATGACCAGAGAAGAAACTCTGCTCCGTGCTGTGGGAATGTGCGTCCAGCTCTTTGTGAACATTCTCACCAAACACACAAACTGGGTGTTTTTTTGTGCCATGTGGAATGAGGTTCTATCCCAAATGGAAACACAAAAAAGCCAAGTGGAGTCGAGTCATGCTGGAACCGTGTAGTGGAAAAGCGGCAAAAAACACTTTTTGATTTAGCATTAGCTAGATGGAGTACATTTCAGAAAGCAGTCACCACTGTAACGCATCAGTCAGAGTAAGTTCCTACCTTCAGAACTCGGACATACGGTAAACCATCAGGACCCACGCGGCTCCCGTTGACCTCAATGTGCTTAAGCCACTGAATGTGCGGCTGAGGATCACTAAACACCCTACACTCAAACTCCACATCGCTACCCACCACGGTGGTGCGATTCGCGGGCAGGCCAGCCTGCAGGATTGGTCGGTGAGGAGAACGCTCTGAAACACAAGGAAAGCAGACGTGAATGCTTAGAGGACAAGCATCTGTATATCAGTACATTCTGCTGCTTATGTGTATTTTTTCCCATTTGATGTGAGACTGAATTATTTCATTATAAAAATGTTCATGTGGCGAATTAAAGCAGCCGCCATTCTCCAGCTCTCTGCTGCCTGTGTAATTGTTTGGAGTTGGCCACAGTGGATGAGCGAGCAAGCCAAGTGTTGCTTTAAAACATTACTGAGGCTCCACTTTAATGACTGATAACACTCCAAAGTAAACGTACAAGCCAAGAATCTGGCAGCGTGTCAAACGTCTAGGCTTTTTGGACCAACACATCCGTTGGGATTTCACAAGCTCTTGTGACAAAACTCGCCCCTCGCTGATGTGATCTCACTTCTCATCAGGGTTTGGCCAGATAAAGCTCAGGAAATAACAGGCTGAGCCACTGTGATTTATCGGCCCAATAGACTCACAGCCGGTCGTAGACGAGCGGTCGGTTCCCTCGTCTACATTGATGTGTCACTCAAGTAAAAGTGTTTAATTTATCAACGGACTGGCTGAATAAAGGAAAAGGTCCAGGACTTTGAGGTTGATGGTTACTGGTTATAGGATGTAGTATCAGCTGCTGCAGCTTCCTCACAACAAAACTACAACTGTGAATTAACGTGAGCAGCACAATCGTCATCGTTCACAGAAACCTTTGCTGAAAATAGTGTTCATTTCTATTTTAGATATGGGTGTTACACATCACAATGTGAGACATTATTCAATCATTTACACTGCCTCTGTTGGTGACACACGATCCCTTAGATCAGACTGTACCAGAGCAGGCTCAAACTGACGTGACTTAAGATACAGTTCAGCCACAAAGCAGCTCTGTATCATTTCTAAACACATTAATGATTGACTGTAAAAGCAAAAAACAGAAAAGATGCAACAGACGTTAAGAGCATAGAGGTAACATGCCCCAAAATATTTTCTATTCCACTTCAACTTGAATTGTGCTGCAGAGATGACGCCAACTAAGATGTAAACTGGTTATAAGAGACGATACTCACCGACTACGTCGAGCTGGTAGGTGTGGTTGATGCTGCCATACTGGTTTTCCACCACACAGGTATAGTTTCCCTTGTCCGAGGGCACTACGGATTCCATGATGATAGTCCACACGTGGTCCCGCACCTGAGAGACAGCTTCTGCTTATTCTCCATTCACTAAAAGACTGTGACATACTGCCGTCTATGTCACACTGGCACTACTACTCATTAGCAATTCTAGATTTCATCATTCAGCAGCAAAGAATTTGCCTCCATCCGCCTGCTCCCAAGAAATTCTAATTCTGTTTGTGATTACGGCGCTATTTCCCCTTCCTACCTATATGTGTGCGTTTGTGTCCGTCCCAACCTGTCTTACTAGCACCAGCTCATGTCTACCTCTTTTCTCCACGACATGTTATAATTTCTCGTCCATAAATCTGCCAGGACCAGCAGTATGTGATTAAGCAGCAAACCTCTAAGGCGATGGCAACATCAAACATGCATATGCACAGACTGAACCATACAGTTTCCCTCATTTAGCTAAAACACAGGTCCAGCTGCCTTCTGCCAGATGTGCTGTGCTTGGTTTCATACATGTGGTCTACATTATTCCCTTTTCCAGCACAACTCCTTGCAGACTATATACATATATGAACAATACAAGTCTGGCCATAAAAGGAGCGAGGGAAGGGATGAGAGATATCCGCAGCCGCTGATACAGACCTTTGCACCTTGACTAAAGAAAAAACAGCAGCCAGATGGTTAAGTGCGCTGCCTGACTGAGCTGGGCTGGGCAGAGGGAGGGAGGGGGCAGGCAGCTGAGAGGAAACTCCTAAATGTGTCCCAGCTGGGGAACGAGAAGGGCTGGGGAAGCATGGGACGAGGCTGAACTCGCCTACACCTTAATGGCAAGAGCAGAGTGGAGAACAACTCTGAACATGAAATGTACACCAACCGCTACTGAACACAACCAGAAGACCAAACAAGGAACAATATAGGTTCAAAAAGCACAAAACTCCAAGTACAAAACCCCCATTACATTTAAAGAGAACAGATTGTCTTACAGGGGGTCACCACTGCTGAGTAAGCCTGACTATAATCCTTTACCTGCACTGTTTTATCTTATCTTAACTGTCATAATAAGCGCACAATTTATCAACAGTCAGGGGAAAATTTGAATTGAACCTGCTGGGAAAGAGGCGGACGTTCATAAAAAGAGTTGATCACAGAGCACATCATATGTCATAGAACTATATTAAATTACTGCTGCACGGATGTAATTACAGGAATAAAAAAAATTATGAACTGATACAGAAAATGAGGACAGACAATCCTTCACCCAAATGGACGGCTAGACCACAAGACTATTACTAATACTATGGTACGGCGCTCTGTTTGGTAGAGTAGTACTTCATCTTGCATTGTTGAGCCCCTGCTGCTCGACTGACGTACACATTTCAAAAAGGAAATGGGGTCTATTCTGGGATTCTGGCAACAAGTGATAGATGCAACTCAAGGGGCAGCACCAACGGGTGCATGTCAAACACCACTGGACTGGGCTCTGACCAAACAGAGCAACCAACAGGTGACCGAGGTCATCAGAGGAACGAGTCAAGGTCAGAGTTTGGTTTTGAAAGATTTTGAGGGGGAGACAATGGAAATGATGGAATGGAAATGATCCTTTGTTGGATTCAAACGGCTGCTCTTCATCAGCTTCAGCCGTCTGAGCCCGCCTGCATCAGTTAGACCCATGTGATTGGTCCTAAGTGATTCTGCTCTTAGTGGATGCTCTCCAACAGTTCATGCCCAGACAGAACCTGAAGAGCTGATCCACATGTGCTGGTGATACAGTGGATTTCCAGGTTACACAGGGTCACCTACCTTGAAACCCCCAATGCGATGGTCCCTCTTGAACTCTTTGCCATTCTTGTACCATTTCAGCGTGGGCGTTGGGTTGCCGCTAGCCTGGCAGCGGAACTTGACGGTCTTACTGGCTGGGACGGCGTGAAGCTTTTTCTCCATTTTTTCTGGATGAGCCCATTGCGGTGCCATTGCTGCCAAAGAGCAGGAAATAAAACACAAGTGGCTGATGGAATCAAATGTATTTTCTGAAATAAAGAAAATACTAAAAATACATCCCTCTAATACACCCAAAACCTCAAGCTCCATTTAGAGGAGGTATCACATTAAGCATGGTGAGGAGTTGGCAGTCGATGGGTAGACGTTTGAGGTTTCTCTAAATGAGAAACATTGTCATTGTTGGAGCCCTGTGTACATTTCAGGGGCAGATGAATTTCGGTGAGTCAGATTGCAAACATAAGGTCAGAATGCCAACCACACTTAGCAGCTGATGGATTGTTTGTGGGTAGAACAGTGTGTACTGGATGATGAAGCCTGAGTGACACAAAGTGAGATCTAACCACGTTTAGCCACCACAGGGACGTTCTCGAGGTAGAGGCTGCGACTGTGGGGGAGTGAAATCATTCATCTGTTGTGACACAAGCATACTAAAAAACATCTGAAGACTTACGCAGCAACTTTTGACTGCCTAAAAGTTTGGATTCCTCTGATGAAGACTCCTCATCCTCGTCGTCATCCTCCGAGGAGGCCAGAGTATCAACTGGTGAAAGACACAATGTCAAAGTCAGCTTCTGACTTATGTACAGGTCATACACAGAATGGAAATACCATTCCTTCTGAGCAGAGGGATGCAAACGTACATGAAATGAACTAGAATGGTCAATATTTACACAAAATGCACAAAAGGTCAACATAGTGATGAGGAAATCGATGGGTCAGTGATAAAAACTGAAGAAATAATCAAAGTCCCGTTTGAAGTAATGAATGGTTCCATGCTTTTTCTTTACCTGTGACATTGAAGTAGACGCTGTGATTGCCAAAGGTGGTGCATGAGTACAGGCCAGAGTCCGTCAGCTCCACCGTCTCTATTTCCAGCTTGCCATTGCGGATGCGTGTGTGTTCTCCGTGCACTACTGCCACGTGGTCTTTGGTCCAGTTGACAGCGTGGAGCGAGTCCTTGGCAGAGCAGCTCAGGTCCAGACGATCCCCGAGATAAAGGGTGAACAGCTCCGCTTGTGTTTCACCGGAGACTATGAAGGCAACATGGGACACGTTTCTGTCTTTAAAAACAGGTTACAAGGCACAGAAACTATGCTTTGACAATTACAATACTACAATAAAAGTCAATATAACGGTAGGACACGGGACAGGTCGGGAAGTCCTACACCTACAGAGCAGGCGACCTCAGACTGAGTCTTGAAGTGTTTAAAAATCTTCAATGAGAGCTCAGACAGAATGTGGCAGCAGGTGAATATGTACTTCAACCATAAAACAGGAACCAATAGACATGAGAAAAGTTTCCTCCCAGCACAGGGACGTTGTCTGACGTCTCCTTTAAATTAAATTGGATCAAATGAGTCAAGGCCGGCTCGTCAGGCAGCCAAGAGCTGATTGGGCCAGGAAGGTGAAATTCAATTAGAAAAACGAAGAGAGGGGAGGTGTCGGAAAGTGGGACACCTGAGCCCCCCGTTCTAAATGACTACATATTCCTCAAGGAGGAGGGGGTAACCTTATTATGCTGACAGGCTGTCCATCACAGTGGTGTTGTTTGTCTCGTTACAAAGGGAAAGATCAACACCAGCCAACTTCCTTGACATTCTCACTCTCGTGTCACACTTTCACAACAAAAGGCCCAATACAACAGCCCCATTAAACATAATATTCAGTACTGATTATGCTACATTTCAAGAATTATTGAATAACGTCAACAAGAATAGATTATTTGTTTCAGCAACCCTCCAAAGCCTCTATTTTTCTGTTCAGTCAAATGAGATCAGCAGCATTCTTCCATGAAAGACGATTTAGAACAGTTTCTGTAACTCTGTGAATCAACAGCACATCGAATCTATCTGTTTGTCTGATACATGATCAGTGACGTTCAGGGCTGTTTGCATCTTCTCTGCGGTGCACACTTCTTTCCTTTGCATGCTGCCAGTCTTTGACTGCTTACTGGCGCTCACATTTTGGTTTCTTGTGTCATGGGCATGCAGGGAGTCCAGACTGCCATGTTGACGATTGTTGACGAATGTTAAAATTGTTTTTAAAACTTTTATTTGCACTTGTAATGTGTACTTTGATGCCTAAAGGAGTGCATGTCGGAGTGTGTTGTGATGAAACTTTGAATTTATAAATAATACCCCTCCTATAATGTAAACAGAACAAATTTTTCACTCATCCGCCTCTTCATTTTCCTTCAGAGTCAATTTTGCACCTCATCTAGACTGTTCACAGCCATTTTCAGCGCACTCTGCACCACTGCAAACACACTTCCTTACAACAGGAAGCGTATCTATGTAGCATGACCTCCGGACAGCATCAGCAAACCAGACTAATCCCTCCCACCATCACAACAAAAGGACTTCAAACAATAAAGGGGAAGAGGGAGCTCAGGAGTGAGCATGTGCACGGGAGCGAGCGAGCGAGGGCCTGCAGCGGCAGGTTCTAGTGCCAGTTGCCATGGTGACCCCACTTGGGCCTAGTAAAGGTATTTCCTGGATCACATATGTCTGACAGGCCCTTAATCCCAGCAGGAAAAGGGGCCAGGGGGTAGGATCAACTTTCTTCTTGACAAAACCAAGCAGAGAAAGCAAAAGATGCATTTAGCATTGGGCTACAACTGCCGGTTCTGGAATCAAGGGCCAACACGAGGGCCCCGCAGTCTGTGTGGGGGCCGTCCAGTGTGTTTCTGTCCTGGCCTCTAAATGGAGATGCCACTGATAAAGCTGTGTCAACATCCCAGCTGTTAATCTGACTGCAGACATCATAAAACGCCCATGAAAGCTGTAAAGTTTGCTTGTTGCTTTATTATGGGCCAAAGTCAGGACCATTTGTGCTTCTGTGACAATGTACTTAAAGCTCCGGTCAGAATCGACTCGGTGTGGTTTAACGCAGCTACAACTCCACTGACTAATTTCATGATAGATATCACACGTGCCAGTCAAAGCATTTCCTCTGAGTGTGAGGATGTTTAATCTAGTTAATCCTCCTGCTGCTATGATTGGATTAAAATGGATTAAGAACCATATTTTCAGAAAGCAGCCCATCTGGAAGGATCGTTTGTATGGTCTTCCATAACTATTTGGGAGGGGGAAATGATTGACGTCTTTGAAAATCAGCCTAATTACATGAATCATGAAAGGAATTCTGGTGAAGACGAAAGCAGTGGGAGCTTTTAAACTACGGAGACTGTTAAGTTTGGATCAGCAACAGAGGAGTTGGGGCCGGTCGATGGAGCGTTCACTGGCTACACGATAGGAAGCAATATGCCGTGTGAATGACTTCTGGGATTTCCTGCTCTCGCTGGAGTGGTGGCTGAATACAGTAATAGAAGCTAGTCGAGGCTCTGCGGTGGCATACGGAGAAAATGGCAAGTTTCCTCTTCTGCCTCGACCACAACAGAGTGAAGGGGCGGGTGGCGTGTAGACGGGATTGATTAGAGACAAAAGACGGGACTAGCAGGAAGGGAAAGAACGGGACAATGCCCATTAGCAAGCCCAAAAACCTCTACGGAGCGAGTGTCCCTCCTGAAAGCACCCCAGTGGAGGACCTTTTCATTCCTAAATGAGCCACAGACAATCAGCATGGATTAACACTTGGGAGCAACGAGGATTACTGTGCAGAGCAAAGTTAACCGCAGAGTTGTTCAATATCATTTAAATGAGTTGAGCAACGTTTAGCTTCACAATATGGCTTTAATGGGCAAACACAGCAGCACCAGGACCTTCGTTTAGTTTATACAAAGAGTTTCAAAGACACTAAGAAACGATTTGTATCACCGATAACAAACCATTTAGCTAAAAATGGTTTATGAAATCACTGACATTCTCACTCTAGCATCACTCACATAAATAAACTGTAGATTTGTGAAACCGGATTGAACTTTGCTGATGACAAGGTCACAGTAAAATGCTAAACAGCTGCAGTAAATAGGCTTTGTACTACACACTGAGAGCGGCTCAGAACATTAGACAGCACTGGAACGTCTCTGTTTGAGCACCAGATCATCTCTACCATGTAAGCATGTCCGTCTATATCAAAGACACCTTTACAACTTTACCGGATAAAGCTTGTGGTCTGTTTTCATCTTTAAATCCCAGCTATTTCAAAGTGTGCAGGGTGCTCGTCTAATCAGTCTTTCTCGTGAACCGTGCCTGCTCCACGTCAACCCAAAGGTCAGCGGTTCTTCTGCTCTGGCTGGCCGTCGAGCGCTGAGGCACGAAAAGTCAATGGCAACACTGTGTAAATACCTTGGCAACACTGTTACAAGAACAACGCACACACCAAACGTGAAGTTCTTCCGAATGTTCACGCTGACGATGAGTGGTTTTAAAGTCCACGTGAAGGCATTCTATGGACTACATGCATGCATTCTTGTTCAAACAACATACAACAACAAGAAAGAAAAAAGGAAAAAAAACGCATAAAACACGACCATTTCGATATAGCTATTTTGTTTCCCCAGTCAAGACAAAAGGAATGCAACCAAATGCTTTAGCCCGGATTGTTTGTCGACAGCTGAAGCCATCCGTCACCCAGCGGGGAAGCAGGGGGAAAGTGAAGCATTCCCAAGCAAAAGTCAGTGGGGGAGCAGGAGGGAAACAGAGGCGCATAGATAGTACCTGGCCATTTGGTGATTAAGAGCTGGGTGGAGTGTCAATGCATCAGACTCCCCCACCCCAATGGAAATTTATGGCTCAGCTTAGAAGACAAACATTCTCCTCAGACACTTTATCCCTGAGGATAACGGAGGGCTCAAAGTAGCATCTTATTTCTTTTCAAGAACTGTGGTAATTTATAGTTTGCCTGGCAGTTAATTCCTCTCTCAGTGACAACAAATACCTTTTCATTACAAAGGGGCAGAGGAGCAGGGACTTCTAGGTAGCAGGGCTGGGGGGCCCTGGGGCTACAGATGGGAGTCATTTACTCCTCCCTGTTCCACTGCCGGTTCAAGCACAGCCCAGGCGAGTTTATTTCAGGGCTTTCTGCCCAAGAGAGCCCCTCTTTCATAATTATTCTAATTATAATGCTGAGCTTTATCATATTCCTTTGCTGCTCTACACTTCCGACTGCGGAGTGTAAACACCCAAACCCATCTACCCACAAGTCCAGGCAGCTATTACACTGCTGGACTGCATCCAAGAGACACATTTTTACGGATTCAATTTCAGTTGTTCTTCCCCTTTTTTCGGAATTGAACTTGTGTAACAGTCAGGTCAGTCTGACTTCTTTACAGACTAATCTTTAAGGTTTGAGGAGCTAAATATATGCATCAAACAAATCTAATAAGTTCATACATAGACACGGAACAACAGAACAGGCTACATTTACAGTCAGAAAAAACCCTGTGCTTCACATGGAGCACTCAAACAAGACCAGGCTAAGGCAAAATGGGGCTGGAGGGAAGAAGACAGACACTACAAAGGAAACCGAAGCCTGGAGTGTGTTGGGATTACATTCCTTTACGGAGAATAAAGCCAGGACTGGGACTGTTTTTTACGGCAAGAGGAGAGATAAGCCAGGCTTTACCACAATGTTTGTAACTATACCTCAACAACTTGTTTGTAGTTAGCATGCCTGCTTACCTTCATCGGTGGTGGCAGGACGACACTGGGTCCTTAAGACTTGGGCAAATAGCGCCAGAACCAGTGGAATACTTGGCCTCATCAGCATCCTGGGGAAGGAGCTACAGCTGCTGACTGTTCTGCGACTGGAACTCCATTCAGAACTTTGGTGCATCAGCAGCGGGTCATTCGCAGAATTGAACTGTGAAAAAGCAAAAAGTATGTGAGCAATTAATAAAAAAAAAAAGAGATCAAATAAAGACAATGTAAAAAGACGAAATAACACAATGCATTTTAGCATTAGTTAAATACAAAATCTGTAGGTTCACTGAACTACATTAAGTGAATGTGATGAATTATTTCTGTTTTCGTGGAAGAAAAAGCTCTGAAACACATCAGACAACATTCTGCTGCATCACTAAACAGCTCAGGGCCAATATTTGAGCATGTAGGCCTTCTTTTAAAAGTGCATTGATAAGACTTTGCTGAGTACGACCAACCGGAATGGACACATCTTGCCCAGTTCCAGGAATGTAATGTTGCTCGAGGAAGGTCGTCGTGCACAGAACATGTTGTATCAAGTTTGTCTTCTCACAGGACGTGTCTATGCTCTGAATACACATGTCGTCGTGGGATGTACAGCGGCCAGAGGGTGAACCACATGTGAACATCTGCTTGCATCATCACCGTTGCAGCATCTGGCCTCAGGGATTAACGCTTGCCCCCCCCCTTTACCATAACCCCCCTTAAGGAATTTGTTAAAGACCAAAAAAACTACAGGCTGTTATGTGACACCCTTGTGGAAAGGCTGCCAGGCCGTCATTTCCACACTCACACATCTATCACCTAACACTTGGTTTCAGTCCACAATGACCCCCGAAAACCATTTGCTGGCAGCCGGAGAACATGGTGATGACTGTTAAAACAAGAAGCAGTGACACAAGTCTTTTCAAAAATGTTCTGTAAAAAAAGTAAGAACCCCCCCCCCACACACACACACAGACACACACACAGCATGGCCCCCAGTGGGTTTTCTGCTTTCACACAGAGCTGGGTCAGATGCAGCTGTGGTTTCCTTTAAGAAGTGATCGTTTGTGTGTGTGTGTTCATCACTGATGCTGTCATTGTGTTTCTCCTGAAAACCAATTCAATTTCACTTTCCAAGAATGGTTGACTATTCCAGCAGCTGAGCTGGGTCAGGGGGATCGGAGGGGGACAAAGAAGCTTGGTCATTGCGGGTGTGTAAGCTGTGAGTCAGTTTTTGGGACGTCTCCAAGAAAGTCTGTTGCCAGAGAGAAGAAACCGCAGCGAGCGGCCAGCCACGTTCTCCCGTCTCCCGTCACGACGACCACCGTTTAATATTTGAAAGAGGAGGAAGTGGCCTCTTCAGAGTCTGACGTGGTCATGTGTCATGTTTAAATCCCACGAGAGCAAGAGTTAAACATACTGTATGTCTTAGTAGCCTCACAGTCAGCGCACACTCATCTGGAGCATGTGAGGGGTTCTGAGCACAGACCGGCTGCTGCTTTCGACTGGACCAGTCAGCTGAGCAGTAAAAGCACAAGAGTACAGTACATGAACGCGTAGGTGCGCAATCATTTGAAAACATCAACTCATACTATGTCCTATCATGTCTTTGTTCACAGAAATCTACAGCTCCTTAAACATGGAAGATTCCTGTCAACAGGTTCTGGTTCGAACTTAAGGCTGAGCATGAAAAATATTTATTTTGTTTAGTTTTTTGGGTTTTTTTTACTATTGAGTTTATCATATTAATATGATCAGAGATGTCGCTTCTTCAATATATTTTATGTTCAAATAATCCTTTTAAAAAGGATTGCATTTTTGTTGTTTTCTTTTGTCAGTCGAATGAACAAAGACTAACGTCCAATGATTCAGTCTGCAGCAGAAAGACGTACTTTTTGGAAATCACTTCTGGTTTACGTCTAAGTCATGTCGTCAGAGAAAGCATTTGCAGCACTAAGTGGATGACAAGCCTATCTGAAAATTACTTGGCGGATACCGGGAGCACCACTTTGGTTTTGTTGTCCAGATATATATATTTTTTTTTCAACATTTTGCTCACGTACCAATGAGCCGGTTCAAATGCCAGGAAACACTGGCAAATAAACAACTGCTTAGAAAACAAACTAAAAAAGGAAACTTGAGAAACAAAACTGAACAGAGGATAATTCACGAAGGATTCCAATTCCTGGAAAAAATCGGTTAATCTAAATATATTTTTCTAGGCTGTTACAAGACGTCAACATCTCACCGCAAATGTGTCCACATGACAGTGGTCAAACTAAACCGATTACAACATGCAATGCACATTTGGTTTCTCTCATTAGGCAAAGACAAAGGTTACAAGCTGAACCCATAACACGGCCTGCACCAGAATCACTGTTCACAGCCATCCATGCATAAAATTCCTCGGCGCCCAAATTTCTAGAGCTCCTCTCCTAGTTGTACTTCCAGCCTGCAACAGGGCGCAGACAACAGAGCAGCAGACTGTTTCCCCCGGGCTACTGTTTCTACAAAACACCACTGGTGGGTTTTGTTTTGCTGTGTTGTCTTTGCAACCTCACAACCTGAAACTGAGGTCGACCACCAGCAGGCCACTAAGGGAGATCAGGTGTCGTGAGATCACACTCAAATGTAAAGACAATTAATGTCACGCTCGCTGACACGCTGCCATTTGGTCCACGCTGACACACCAAGTGCCTTTTAGTGCATACGGCACATATCGAGTGTTAATGTTTTCCCAAGGGGTGATGTTGGGAGTCTGCACAGAATCCACTGCGGCTGAACTAAATCCACCTGATAAGCGATGACAACACCAACTTTGATTCAGAGACAGAAGAGGTGAAGGGAAAGCAGAGGCACTTTTGGTTCAACAGCACTTTTTGTTGTGTTAGCTTTCATCATAGAAGCAGACGAGCTGCTTGGTGAATTTAGGGAAACATGTTTCCTCCATGTGATAACCCCATGGAGATCCAGGTTTTCTCTGGCTGCTCTGCATCTCATTGTAACAGTAATTGCGTGCACACACAAACTGAATAATGCAGGTCTCAAGATGGAGCTCTACTGCTGTTCGAAATCTATCTGCTGATGTCGATGAGAGGGAGACGTTTCAGTGGGTGCTGTGAAACATGCAGGAAACATAAACACGTAAATAATATAAGGTGACTGGAACATGGTGAAATCAGAAAACATCACATGAAACGATGGATCCAAAACAGAAATACTCGTTGTGGGGGTCAGACGTTCATTTTAATGTCGGTATTTGTGCTTCAGTCCACTTTCTGTGTCTGTGTGTCTGTTTGGACCTCAGTGGTACATGAAGTCTGTCGAACAGGAGTTCAGCTTCGTGTATTTCATCGTCCCGTCTTTAACACGAATTACAACCAAATAAACTAAGACGCCCCCCCACACCCCTTGTTGTCCCACAGCCTGACTAAATCCCGAAGACGTGAACTGGGCTGGCGGAGCAGCAGTGAGAACTGAACACTAGCTAAACCTCCAACACGGTAAACACGCAATAAAGTGACGCAAACTCACAGAAAGAAAAAGGAGCAGCTCACCTTCGTGGCGGGGGGCTGCGGGGCAGTCTGCGTCGCTCGGTCGGATCAGGACTCCCGTGCTGAGATTGGAGCAGAAAAACTTCTTCCCGATAAAAAAAACACCCCAGGAACGGTATATCCACGTTTCCAGGCTCCACTCGTGTTGCGTGACCGACTTTTCTCCCGCAAACTAGCAACGTTTAGCTAACCAGCTCGCGCATATTTCTGCCAGACTTACGTGAGAAGAAACAACTTGCGAAGTCGCTCTAAAAAAATCTGATGATCAATGAAAAGTTCAAACAGCAGTTCGTACAAAAAACCAAACACGTTCGTTCGTTGTCCAGGTCCCGTAAAGCAGCTAGTTCAAATGGGATCCAGAGTCAAACTAACGCGGTGCTCTAACTTCGAGTTTGGTCCTTCTGTCCCGATGGAGTCCGGTCCACTCACCTCCAAAACGGAGCGAAAGTTGCTTAACTCACTCTCTCTGAACATCCAAAAGAAAGCAGGTTGTTGTTCTGAGAAAAGAGTACCCGTCTTTTGTAGATATTTGTTTAGAACCCCTGGCCGAAAACAGTTTAAGGACGACAGCCTTGCCTGTACCTCCTCCTCACTTTAATGTGAGGTTTGAGAACATCGCACATCCTTCGGAGCACGGGTGAAGATGCTGCTAGCATAACTGCTACAACATCCGGTCTGCCTTTTAGCAATAAAAGGCTACCGAGGCAGACTAGTCGATTTACTCCGGACCAGTCGACTAACTGGTGATGGTTGTTGTTGTTGTTGTTGTTGTTGTTGTTGTTTCCATTACAAATTACTTCCCCTTTCATTCTGATATTTAATACTCGGGTGCTGCATTTGTTGGTTTATAAATTTAACAACTGGAGATAAGTCATGTTACTTGTATCAAACAAATTGTTGACATATTGTAGTCTGTTTTATTAAATTCCACAAGTTTTTCCTGAGTGTGATGATGTATTTCATGTTTGCATTACTTTCCAGTGATGCAAACATTTATGTACTTGTCATGTGTATTCCACCTTTCCTTCTTTTGAAATATTGTGCAAACTGTTGTATACAGTAGAATCACTTATTGGGCTTGTTGCGAGTGCGTTTATATTCTTTATTTTGAAGCTCATACTGTAGGACTTCCGGCAGCACTTGAGCTGTGAGTTTTCAGATTGACGTGCTCGGACTGGTGGAGACCTGGCTCCCCCTGCTATCCACAGCACCTCTGCAGAACGACCCCCACACACACACACACACACACACACACTCACACACACAATGCACGTACACGACTCTCTTCACCGCGCACTTTGTGGTAATTGGTGAAAAACACTTGGGCTGGTAATGAGCCTACAGTTAGATTTTTTTTAATCCTGTAAGTGCAAATACAAGGCAAGGACAAATTCAGATCAATCAGTAACTCATTAGCCCAAAAAAAAGAACTTCCAGCAACTTCCTGCTCAGAGCAACTATAAAATGAATACTGTATTGTTCTGGCATGGAGATAATAAGCTTTAGATGTTTCAAAGAGCAGCAGAATTTCAAATAAATCTGGCAGGGCAACACAAAGAGTTTAACCAACTTGATCGTGTATTCAGTCATGTGTAGAGAATTCATATGGTCTTTTCGTTTCATGTGAGATTGAAACATGATTTATGGCTGAAGCTGCAGACACACATGACGCCCAGCTTGGTAGTCACAGAAAACAGGAAGAAGAAACAGATTTGTGTTTCAGCATTTGTGAGCCATGCTTGCACAGTGCTGGGTATATTCACAAACAGGACGACGTGGAAGTAGGACAGTTATAGGCGATCTACGTTTAGTTCATGTCATTGTTCAATCACTATCTTGGCCCTTATGGGCAATCACAGGATGGTGTTACTGAACGGACTCTTCCTGATGTTGGTGCTGCTGGTCTGAACAGTTTTACGCTTCTGTAAAAACACTTTTGAAGGTAGAAGATGCAAAATGAAAAAGCTCAGACCTTCTGTCTCATTTCTGCAGCTTTGTGATAGTGAACAGATGCAACACATCTGCACAGCACACATTAGTCTGACACACGTTAACTTAGCTTAGCATGGAGACTGGGGGACACATGTGGTCTTTCAATGTGGGTTTTTTTGGTGTTTTTTTTTTTCATCCGACTGCTTCTTTGCCAGGTAATGACTTCCTCAAATCTTGTCATCACCATGAGGTCATCAGGAAGTCACTGCACCCGGCAATACAATAGAAGTGTCAAATAACCTGCAAACAGACAAAGGTTTGTTAAAAACATCTAAACTTCGAAAGCTTAGTTTTTACTAGAAACTAAATGTGCCGTCTGGTCTCTTTGTATCAGTTTAAGACTGGTGCATTTTGGGTTTTATTATGTCTGATTTTATGCCAAGAAAAGTGCTTTACATTGAACTTCAAACAAAGCTCTTAACTAATCAACAGATGGAGTTGGAGTCTCACAACCGCACACATACCAGAGAGAAAAAACTAGCATTTTATTGGACAACCGAGTGAGAGTGAAACAGATTTGCGCTACACAGCATCGACACTGACAGAAACTTTGATGCAACAGTCGTTGGAACCCAAATGTTTTATCGACTTTTCTCGACTTTGCCTGTTTGAGCTCAAAATGAGACAGGTCACGAAAAGCTGGCGTCATTTATTTCTTCAGTTGCTTGTTGTTTCCCACCACTGATAAGAGGCAAGTGACACATGAATAGTGGAAACCTGAGTCGGACTCATTCACACTGACAAGACGACATTTGTGACGTCACTGATAACTATAACTAATAAGACACAGCAGGAGACAAACACTTTTTTTACACTGGTGAAACAGTTTCTGTCAGTTCACCTGTCACTGTGGAATACTGTAAGTTTCTAGCTTGTACTGATAATTACATATTAGGGACTGGGACCTCATTACAAACTTTAAATGACTTGTATACGAAATCCAATGTTACTGCTAAACGGAATCAATGTGAAACAGTAAAACGAAGAGGAAACTCCATATTAGTCCATATTATTTATTACATATTTCATCCTGTCCAGCTGCTGCACATCCATTTACATACTTGCTCATTTGTCATATGGCACAAATTAGCCAACTCTTCAGATAATGGTTCTGCTGCTCATTAGGTCATTTTATATTTACATAGTTAAAATGTAATACTTTTTTTTTTTAACTCTTATTACGTGTGTGATACTGGAACTGAGAATCTCCTGAGGGAACCCTCCCAAAGGATTGATTGAAGTTCCTGTGCCAAGAAGGCACGAAAATATAGCGGAATTTCACGTTGTAATGTACGGTTGTGTCATTCCATGTTTTTCGTTGATTGTATTCAAATCAGTGTGTATAACAAGGGTATTTTGAACTGTCAGTTGAACCTTTGCGTAGAGATGCGGCTGACAAAGGCTCGGCCCCAACACTGTTTTAAGGTGAGGTGGGGCACTTCTGATCACTCCTCGCTCCCTTTCAGCATAAGGAAATGTGCCGGACACTGTTAAAGGCTGGAATGCATCATGCAAAAGGCAAACTGAAGGCAGGCGAAGCCACACATCAGCATGAGAACAGAGTCCTGCAATGCCCAGACGCAACTAAATCTGTTGCTTTGCATCTTGATTTCCCTAGCAGCTTCTTCACGACCCCACCGCTCTGTCTTATTGTCCTTTCTAGCGTTGTTTGGATTCCTTTGTTACCGGGCGAGTACAAGTGTCCTCCTCTTAGGCACACAAACCCAGACAGGCTCTTCCTCTACGCTGCCTGTGCTGCGCTCACATCCATCAGAGGTGCCCCCTGTTTTATGCTGCTCACCACCACCCCCAACCCCAGTCTTTGACACAACGCTGGCGTGGCTTTCCGGGCCTTTATGCTGGCTGTTGTCTGAGGCAAATTGAAGACCCTTTGTGTGCGTCAGCCCCTGTCCTGAGTGACCGGGAGGAACCAGCTGGGCTGCGAGTGGAGAGACAGGAATGCGCATATGAATAGGCCAGTGTGTGTCGGGCACCTGCTGATAGAGGGATGGCGTGCTTCTATTTAGCTCATCAGCGTAACCATCTTGTTCAATTACACGTGCGGTAAGGTGTTGCCTTCCCTGGTCATTCACACCAGCCGGGAGCATTGTGTGTGTGTGTGTGTGTGTTGTGAACGTGTTGCTGTTTGTTGCCTCTGAGGTTGGATCAGCCTTATTGTTTGCGTTGTTGATGAATAATCAGTTGGGCCCGCCAACTGTATTCTTCTATAACAATACATGTGAACGCTTTGCCCCCTGTGGCTGATCAAATTCTCTTGAATCACTTCGAGTGAACCTGAATTCACCTTGAATGTAAACTACTCTTATCAGTAAGAGGACGTTTCTGCCAGTTTGTCCACAGACTTGGCAGCCGAAACACAAGTTGATTTGTAAAATGAAATCTCCATAATCAATACCGCAGTACAGTTTGGGGATAAAACATCTGGAAAATAAACTTTGATCTCATATATTCCCACGAGTCTCTCATGTTGACTGCACCAGTCTGATTTTACTTGTATAGTTTCTCATGAAACGGAGCATATGAAAGGCAGCATTCAAATGATCAGCCCAAGTACAGAATCCGTCCATAGTGTCAATAGCTGAGAATCATCTGTCAGTGTAAACTGTAAACAGACTGTTTCTGAATCACTAGGCCTTTCATACACATTGATTTGTTTTCAATGAGAATATGAGAATGTTTATCAACTAAGAATTTGAGCAACAATGAATTTCTGTTGACCGTCCATGTTGTGGTGAATGTGTAATGCAAACAATTCATTTTTGACTGGGAAATTACGACACGTTACAGACTTGGTGGAAAGCGCTATTAGCCAGGGAGGTGAGGATAAAACCCCTGTTGATAGTCCCAGATGTGGATGGCTTTCTGCCTCGACCAGTTGGGGTGAAACAAACAGAAATCATTACTGGTGCAAATAGAGACAATTTGACATCATCAGACACACTGTGACTGCAGTAACAACAGTCCATATTCCAAGACCTTTGCATTCACCACAACAAGGAATGGAAGCCTCGTTATGTGGCTGGAATAACACGTCTAAAATGTAAAACATCCCATCAGTCAACGCAACACTTTAAAGTCATGTATCAGATGAAACTCTGGGTCACATGACAAGCCTGATGTTTCTCACTGTCACTGTGCTGATTGCCTGGAAGAGATGCAGCCTCTGGACTCGTGGCTCTTATCGCCCGCTGACCTGGAAAGTGGGAGTGTAAGATCTGCAACAGCACTACAAGCAGCAGATGACACGCTGCTTTGAAGTGGGAGCGCACACAAATTGGATTATGCAGCATCTCTGAGGAGCAGCTCCCGCAGATTTGATTACATACGCCCCCTCACCCAACACCCGCACGCCTGCTTCCCCAATGCAGATGAGACGAGGTGGGGCGAGTCGTTCCTGCCAAACTCTCAGACTGCTCCGTCTTAATGCGTGTGCATCTGCCAGCCATTTACCTGATTACTTTAGGCTAAGTCAGACAAGTCTATCTCTGCCCGGGCAGCTGGGAGAACAGAGAACAGCAACCAGCGGACCACCGTTAAGACACGTGAAAACAAGCAGATATGGAGCAAATGATGAGTTAAAGCCAGTCTTTGCATTTAAAATGGACAAACAGAATCAGTAAAAAAGGTCTTCTTGTACATGCTGTTAGTACAAAGTCCTGGACGCCAGCCTCCCAAATCCTCAGCACAAGTATGGTACACAGACCACCTTCTATTTCTGATGAAAATAACATCCAGTCCTGGTTTTAACTCGGCCTCATTATGGTGGAAGTGGGTTCCTGGGCCAGGAAGTTTCATTGCTTTCCAAATAAATCTCACTAAACAGAGCTGTAATTCAAATTCCTCATCTTGTGGAGTCCTCCCTCAGTCCTACGCTCTCACAAGCTTGAGAAATTGCACCTTTTCCCTTCCCTCCCCACTGTTCAGTGCAACATTTCTATTAGAAGTTTCAGACGTGCTGTTGATAGAAAGAAAAAACGTTTGGACAAAAGTTTTTCTCTCTGGATGAAGCGGTTCATATTCACTCGACACGAGCCAGTGTCTGATTGTTTCCACATAAAGGGGCTCGAAAATTCAAACCAGCTTATGAAAAATTATCGCAAAAAAAGGGGAACGAGGCCCTTAAACATTCCTTCGCAGAGTGGCACACAGGGTTTTCATTACGTCGCTCACTGCTTGCAAATCAAAGACATCAACTTTGATTATGTTACATAGAACCTGGCGTGGGATCAATCGGTGGGGGCTGCAGGCGGCTGTGATCGTCGGGGTGCCAGTCAAATTCACTCGGCTAGTTCCCACAGACGAATGTGCTTTAAGAAAACCAACACGGGTGTCCTGAGGCCTTCCTCGCTGCACAGGGAAATAAAAGGGCTTAGCACACGCCTGCTATCACTGACATGTGGCATTCAAGTTGGATGACCCTGGTAACAACTCCTCATCTGTGTGGAACGGGGAACTTGTCACTGAGCACAAACAACTCCCTTGGCTTAGTTCTCCATGCTAAGATCTACCCCCCAACACCCAATCTCCTTGTGCAGTGTGGCGTCAGCTGCAATGAGCTCCAGATGTGGCCTGGCACCCCTCCAGTCGCTGCGCTGGATGTGGTTTGAAGGTAGTTTTGAGACACCACCCACCGGCGGACCCAATGAAAGTTCCTCAGATTGTATGTTTCAGTTGGAGGTTTGTGTTTTGCTGTGGACTGCAGGAGAACTGAGATGCAGAAGCACCCTGTAGGGAGGGGAAAGGTATCTGTCCCTCATGTGTGACATGTTCCATGAATATGACAAATTGTAAATACCAACATATTGTATTCATCCATTCATTTGTATGTATAGTTTAAAAACTCTGTAATGCTTTAAGACAAACCGATGTGCTAATGTGTGTTTTCTTCAAAACACACATTAAACTTTGAGGTTTGATGGGTAAAACACTCCATGTGACAAGAGAGACACAAACACACATACTCAATATTACAGTTTAATAAAACAACTAAAGCTGCTAGAAAGAGTCAACAGGCAGTCGATGAATTCAAATCAATGTGACCATCAGCTCATTGTTTGACACCTCGTTGTCAAACGCTCGTGTACGTACACGGCTCCTGCAGACTCTCAGCTCAAAGAGCTCAGTGTCGCTCGTCCTAATAGACAACTTATTTATTTTTCCAAATGTGTGCAGGCAGGATCGAATGAGGTCATTCTGTGTGCTGCCAGCTTATTCACATGGTCAGCTGGAAACAAACGCATGCTGCTGACAGGTCAACAGCACCCCCTGCTGTCTGTGTCACATCCCCAGAGTCATGCAATACAGAGAACTCCGAACACATACTGTATACATGGTTTTCACCCTCCAGTCATGATAACATTGATCAGTGGGCAGTGAGCAGATGCTGCACACTTACTTAAGTTTGGTAAATGAGTGATTGAAGCGCTCCACCTCATCCCGTAAAAGGTTGGGCGAGGCCCTGTTTGTTGTACAATAATAAGTTCAGTTGAATGAAATGAAATAAAATATAATAAAATCGCAAAAGGTAAATAAAATAAAAGAACTAGACGACAGACTGTCGTCTCAACTGATATGGTGGAGTTCAATAAATTGACAAAGAAACTGATGTGATGCAGAGTCTGCTGTGGAAGATGAGTTTTCATACAATATATTTTTGTGCCAGGTCAAAGAGTCAACAGGAAAACTTTATTGATTCATCATTGTGTGATTATGTACAATTATGATCATCCAGTCAGTAACACCACATCAGATGGAGAAGTGGGTGTATCTGCTTTATAATTTATAATTAAAACTTGACGTTCTCGACACTGGTATGTTGCTGTTATGTGTTTTTTATCTTGTGTCATCCATAAGAAGCCAGTGGAAATGGCGGCCATCATTACTAGTTGAACAGATTTGTTATTTATTTTCAACTGTGCCTTAAGAGGCTGTGACTGAAACAGATGTTTGGGAGGTTGTCCAGGTGCTTGTAACATGTACGAAATACAACAGGATGTACCCAGAAGGATGATACATAGTAAGAACAGCTATGCGATGTTCACTCTGTTGAGGCTCTGATGAAAGTTGAAGCAGCATTTCTAAGTTGAGCAGATCTCAGCCTGTTCAGAGTCCTGTCATGTGTCTGGTCTCCGTCAGCAGTTGTCCCTGAGGTGGTTTCAGGAGCTGCTGCAAAGGTCCATGAGGTGCCAGCTGGTGGGGGAGTTGGAGCCTTTTGTTCTCCTGGCTGCAGAGTGCTGGACTGTGCTCGAGAAGTAGCCGACACACCTCTTCGTGACCTCGTTCTGCTGCCTGGTCATGCATTTACGAAAATGAGTTTGTCAGTCAGCAGCTTTGATTTGGTTACAGGACAGGCTGCGGTATAAAAAGCAGGGTACCTTGTGTAGAGCAGTCGCACCGTCGTCATCAGACAGAAGGGGATCGGCTCTGTGGTGCAGCAGGGTTCTAACTATATCCAGATGACCACGGTACGCTGACCGATGGAGCGGTGTGGCGCCGCCTGGTGTCTGGGGAGATGCAAAAGCACCATTCTCAAGAAGAAACTCGCATACAGCGAGATGGCCGCTGCGGCTTGCATAGTGCTGAGACCAAACACACAAAATCAGACGTTTAGATATTTGATGATAAATCAGCAAACATAACATCCGTATCATCCCAGGAAACTCACCAGAGCTGTATACCCAGCTGAGTCTCTCAGGTTAGGATGTGTGCCTTTCTGGATAAATGTCCTGACCCTCTGCAAGTCTCCATCCATGGCTGCAGACCAGATACCTGCACATAATATATATAACAATCAATCAAGTGTTTTCTAATTAATTACTGCTTTAGGTTATTGAAATGTGTTACACATCTGTTTTACAAACCTCGTTCAAAATCCATTTCATTGACAGACTGGCAAACACTGGGGGAGCAAACCGGATGGGAACTACAGCCACAATGATCGCCAGCAGACGTCATGATGTCAGTTTGACAAATCGCCTTCAGATTGAAGTCACAACAAAGTTCGTAATGCTAATGAATGGGCGACAACTTAATGCGATGCTTCTCCAACATACCGTCTTCAAAACACGCTCACGTGATTTATGTTCTGTTTTAATGAACTCAAACAAACCTGAATAAGTACCTCAGACGTTCAGGGCTGTATAAAACACACACGGGTTCTCTGAAGCTAAAGGACCAGAGCCAAAGACGTATACGTAAAGCAGACGTACTGACGCATGCATGTCCGGACCAATCACAGAGTTGCCTTTTGATGGCCCCTTCAAGGACTCTCTGCTCTGATATGTTTACATCTGTTGTATGCTACTGAGAAAATAGCAATGCATAAGGAGTTTCCTGTGAATTAATTACACAGGATATATTTTGTATGTATTTCTAAAAATCACCGCGTTTTTCTGGCATGTACAATGACAAATACAAACGAGATGCTTTGTCCGATTGTTCGTAAAGGCATCCTTTGTCTCGTGTTATTGAGTGACGCTCTAAGCTAGCCAGTTTGACTCATTAGCGTTAGCTGGCAAATATTACATCAGTGTGAAAATTACAACTAAATACATTTTACCAAAGACTGTCAATAATGAGAAGAGTCACGTTATTCGTTAACGGGACATCTAAAAATGGCAAGGTGGGTAGTTGATAAGTATTCTGTTGAGCGACGAAGCGACGTTGAAATAACTGGCCTTTGACTTCACATAACGTGTTTTAATTATTGCTAACAAGACCTTGATTTTAACCAAAGACAGTCATAATTATGCATACTAAAAATGTTAACCTTGATGCTTGGCTGTAAAATGTGACTCATAAATACTGCATCATACCATTTTGTTCCACATTAACTGTCACAGGTAAAGCTTTTCTTTAAAAAAACAAACCCAATTTAATCAACTTGATATTTTTCCTAGGTTGTAGCCGTGTATGGAGCCTTGTCCGACTTACTAACCGTGTCAAGCAATAAGCTGGGAATTAAAGCTTCCTGTTTGTACAATGCAAAGGGAGGTCTCATTGATGACATTGCTTTAATAAGGTACATTTACACAAATGCATCAAAACAAACTGCTGAGTTAAAGTATAGTTAGTTAATGAAGCTGCCATTTCACTGTGTCCAACCTGTGTTCCTATCTGATCAGAGACGATGATGTCCTGTATGTTTCAGAAGGAGATCCATTCATAGGTGAGTTCTGACATGTCAGGTCCCATTCCCCCATTCATATATTACATAGCAATGACGGATTTTCCTGTTATCCTGCTCAGACCCTCAGAATGACGTCAAAGTCAATCAGCACGGTGCTCACACTGACTGGTTGACCCTCAACATAGGTGGTCGTCTGTTCACCACCACCAGGTATGTGTGGTTCTTAGTTTCTCTGTGTAGTGAGTAAAGTTCTATTCATTGGTCTTCTGCTCTCAATCCGTTCTCATGTGCAGGAGCACCTTGGTCAGCAAAGAGCCAGACAGCATGCTTGCTCATATGTTTCGAGAGAAGGGTACGTTCCAGTGACATAGCAGAAAAAGCTCTTTTTGATATATCTCAAGCCATCAGTCAACCCCTGTGCTTGCCACAGATGTATGGGGGAACAAGCAGGATGAGCACGGGGCCTACCTTATCGACCGCAGCCCGGAATACTTCGAGCCTATTCTCAACTACTTGAGACATGGTCAGCTGATCATTAATGAAGGCATAAATATACGAGGTATGTTTAGTAGTTTTTTGTTTTGCTCGCAACATGAGGTGAATTACTGCAAAATCCAACTGGAAGAATTGAAACTTTCTTCCAGGTGTCCTCGAAGAGGCGCGCTTCTTTGGAATTGAGCAACTTGCTGAGCAGCTGGAAGCAGCTATAAAGGTAACAGCAGTGTAGATGATTCATATTGGGGAGTAGAATGTTTCTCTTCAGTGTACACTGACGCTCTTTACACCCGCTTTCCTACTAGAACTCACAGCCACCAGAGGACCACTCTCCTATTTCCCGTAAAGAGTTTGTCCGTTTCCTCCTGGCGACTCCCACCAAGTCTGAGCTCCGCTGCCAGGTACGGCAAGTAACACAGTCATAGCATCTTACTTTAGAAACGTTCACCTTTCAAGTCAGGTGCTGTCACCATTCTTCCTGTTAACACTGAAACTTAATACAGTACATTGCTTTTAGTTCAGTCTATGTTCCTTTGTTTTTAGATAAGTTAGTTCAGTTACAATGTAACTTGAAAGAAATGTTTCCTAGAGAATTTTTTTTAATAGTTTTAATCCTGATTTTAATATGTGGGACCCCGCGATTTTTTTTTAAGAAAATATAAGCTATGTTAGAAAGAAAATCAATGTCATAATAATATTATATCTATAACAATAATTACAATGATTAGTAATAATAATAATAACAACAATAATAATGACAATAATAGTAATTATACTTATTATTATTATTATGAACAATTATGCTAACATGTTGTTATACATGAGAACCACAATGAAAAATACAGTAAATAGGAAACGTTAGAGTTAACATGTAAAACGATGTGTGACTTCAGATCCATTTGAGGTGAAGTGTGTGATTGCGAGTAAGGTTGAATGTCATATATGACCGTGGGCTGGGTGCTGTCTTTAGGGTCTTAATTTCAGCGGGGCCGACCTTTCCCGCCTTGACCTGCGCTACATCAATTTTAAACTGGCCAATCTGAGCCGCTGCAATCTGACGCACGCCAACCTGTGCTGCTCTAACCTGGAGCGTGCGGATCTGTCGGGAGCCAACCTGGATGTGAGTCTGAAATCTATCATTCATGAAGTATTCTTGAAAGAAAGCGTTCAGAATGAGGTGCATTGTAGCAAGTGAACCTTTCCTACCTCCGTGTTACCTCCGAGCTTTGGTGTTATTTTTAATTGTTGACCTTCCTGCTGGAAAAACAATTGTCTTTTCTGTATTCGGTTGCTTCACGTCCGCTGGTTCCTCAGTTTTATGAGGGAGTCCGATCAGGCCTTTAACACGTTTGCCACACATATTTACAACACCGACATAAAAGAAAATGTTGTGTTTACATGTCGGTTTGGTCTCTTGAAGGGTGCAAACCTACAAGGTGTGAAGATGCTGTGTTCCAACGCTGAGGGGGCTTCTCTCAAAGGATGTAACTTTGAGGATCCGTCTGGCCTGAAGGCCAACCTGGAAGGTGTTTTATCACCCACCTCCATCACAGTCCTCTCACACTCTCAGTACTGTTTTAAGCAAATGTTGTTCTCAGGTGCCAACCTGAAAGGAGTCGACATGGAGGGAAGTCAGATGACCGGCATCAACCTGCGTGTGGCCACTCTGAAGAATGCCAAGCTGAAGAACTGTAACCTGCGGGGAGCCACTCTAGCTGGGACGGATCTGGAGGTAATTGAACAGGAAGGGATGATCTGCAATTATCTGCAACCCAAACACATCTCCGGGAAGTGCACTTCAGATGTGTGTACATGTCCATGTACAACTGGCTGACGCTGCAAGTCAGTTTAACATTTGAACAGCAAATTAACCTGCAAAAACGATGCAGTTTAACTTATTCAAGGATGTTTTTTTTATTTCATTTGTTAATTATTTCTAAGCATAATAATTTGTGAGTAATGTTTTCCCCCAGAATTTAAAATCTCTCACAGGGAAGAACTTCACTTCATTTAAAATGTCCAGTCATCTTCAGATAAGATCATTAGGGTTTATTGTCCCACAGCTGGGAAATGTATGGCATTACAGCAGCAAAAGAGGGACAAATGAGAAACAATGTAATATTTACAGGTTGTAAGTTAACATGTAATAGACAATAAAAACAATACGGACAAGATCATATCTAAGGATGTCGACATGATAGTGGTCAATGACAGGTGATGACCCGTCTGGTGATATGGATGCAGTATGGCACACTTAGGTGACATATTACTGACCTTTTATGATTGCACATGAATGAACATGTTAGCACAGAAATGAAATATGCAGTATGAAAACAGTAATAACGGTTGTATTAGATACTTTTATTGATATCATAAGAGAAATTAACATATTGCATAATTATATAATAATAGTGTTCTTATTATTATATACATTTTTCTGTATTAATATTAATATACAGAAAATTCCATGTGTAATACACACACACACACACGCACACACACACAGCCTCCTTATCAGATTGACTTCTGATATATCTGGTCCTGATGCAGCATCTCTGTACAACATCACCCCACAAGGAGGCGTCAGTGGCTGTGGCATGAAAACAACCTCTTATCAGGAGCATTCATGTGCTGCTCATTCAGTCTCCTTGTTTGCTGAAATAACAAACAGTCCACAGAGGTCACGACAGGAATAAAACAAACGACCCCCCCCCCGTTCACACGTGTCTGTGCTGCCGTCCCACAGAACTGCGACCTGTCTGGCTGCGATCTCCAAGAAGCCAACCTGAGAGGCTCCAACGTCAAAGGAGCCATCTTTGAAGAGATGCTCACCCCGCTGCACATGTCACAGAGCGTCAGATAACTACATACACACACACACACACACGCTGCTGGCTCCAGTTCTTCCAGTAGAAATCCCCCACTGGCAGTCTGTACCTGTTCCAAGCACAGGTAGCTGTATGCACATCCCTGGCATTCCACCCATGTTATGTAAGCTTTAAATATCTTGCACTAGAATTTATCCAGGGTTGTTTGGACAGTAAATGTGTGTCACATCTTCAGCTGCATATATCACCAAAACAAAATAATGTTTCCAATGTATGTTCGGATGCAACTATACTTCATCTTTTGTTTTGCATAATTTATATCAAATATGACTTGATATTATTGGGAGGAAAAAAAGCTTCACGGAATGCTGCTGTTGCAGAAACGGAGGGTGTCGGGTTCCAGTAGCCCCGTCGCTGTCCACTCGCTCTCTAACGTTTGCTCTCTTTAACGATCCACCATATTGTAAAGGAAGCGATGTAAAGCCAAAGCCATCTAACAGCACCGTCTCAAAGTGCTGAGAAACTATGCGACTCGGCTAGATTTCAAACCTGCTGCGGTATGCAATCCATGACTTTCAGCTGCGTGGTTTCCTCATTTCGATATTGTGTTCTTTCCCTTCCTTTCCCGTTCTGTGAATCTACCTCTTATCGTCGATTCTGGTTTGTGAGAGTGATCCGCACGCATGCGTTCAACTGTGACACTACTTATTGTAACGTTTATGTGCAGTAATGTGTTTCAAATCCCATCAGGGGAACATCTTTGAAGCTTTATCGGACGTGCTCACGTGTTGGAAAACACACGTTGAGACACACACACACACACATATATATATCACGTTCAACTTGATTTGCACAGAAATGTATGTTGTAACATGTTGTAACTTCTCACAAAATATCTTCTTTTCTGATGTAAAAGAAATCCAGCGCTTCCAAAACTCCAAAGGAGCAACACTGTCCCCCGTTTTTCTTCCTGCACTGTGTCTGCATGTGTAAAGACTCTGTGCTCGTCTGAGGACCTTTGTTTAGCTGTAGCTCAAAGCTGCTCTGATGCAATACGATTCAACCTGAGGTACCCAGCCTGTGAGAATGAAAAGATGAAGGCAATCATGTTGTGTGTTTTAGCGTGAGCGTGAAAATCGATGCGAGTGCTCGTGGTTATTTATTTTTGTGTGTCTCTGAATGCCATACGAGGCAAAGATAGTTCTGTGTCTGACAGGGGAGGGGTTCACTTCTTCCTGTGAAGTGTTGATTGCACTTGACCGTGGAAGTCAATTTCCATGGATGACTGTTAAATAAATAAACTGCTAAGTCTCTATCGTCCCGTCTTTTTCTTTGTCAGTCACGAAGTAGCTCACAGATATATGTTGATATAAATGTTATTTGCTGTAATTTATCAATTTATTTCCTTTATATTTTAATTGTTATTTTAGAAAATCATGTTTCCAAGTTAATGAATATTTTACATGAAATTAGAAGAGATATTTCATGGTCATAGAATGTCCAGTGACACCTGAAGCAGAAGTGTGTTTTTATTTTTTTATTTTTTTAAAAGAAGTATGTGCTTTTAACAGCTCTGCAGGTCACCAGTAAATGTTAATCCCTCTCTACGACCCCCCCTCCCCCCACCGTGGGGATGTTTTAGGCCTTGGACAGGAAAACAAGCAGCATATAAATGTTGGAAAAATACTCGAGAAGCAGTCAGAGGAGCTGCTGCCTCAGAGGTACAACTCCATTCATGTGACAATAAAGAGAAGAGATAATGTGTGTGTAACATGAAGCCTTGTTTCCTCAGAAGAGCCATGAAATCCTTCGTACTGTGGCTGCTGCTTGTGGGTTTGTCGGTGCACCAGAGCCGCGGCCAGCACTGGTCCTACGGGCTGAACCCAGGGGGGAAGAGACAGCTGGACAACCTGTCAGACACCCTCAACAACGTGAGCATCTGTCGGCTGCATGACTTCATTCACGTTACCATATGAATCTGTCGGTGTTTCTTCCTCCAAAGGCAGCGGAGGGATTCTCACACCTGCACAAACACGCTCTGACTTGTGCAGATGTGTCACCTTTCACCAAAATGTACAGAGTGAAAGTAAGATTGGCTTCTTTTTTCACTTTTTATGTGGATTTCTGTTGATGCATTTATCAGCAATGTCAGTGTGGCAGTAACTAGTAACATGTAGGTGTTGGGTCCTTTAATTACTAAAACAGTAATTAGCTACATTAAAGTTACGTAAATATTCATTATAATTTTAGTTCCAGATTTTAGATTTCAGATTTTAAAGATGTTGGAAGTTCAAACAATGACACATGAAACAGTTGAGGCCGTTGAGAAAATGGATCAAATGTCATTACTTTGTTAAAGTCATTGAAAGAGTTACACTATTGTTACATTTTAAAAAGGGAACTATTTGTAACCATTCCCCTAAGTAACTTTCCTGACACTATATTGCTACTAAATATTACCTCACCCTTAATAACCCTTGTTTCTTCCTGTAGGCCAGCGTGACTGATGGACGCCGAATCTATAAGAAATAACGTTTTGATTTCTTTTCTGACTGTTAATTCTCCATTAAATGAACCTGCTGACATATCTATTGTGTGAAGTAGTTTGTGATTTAAATGACAACTGATGGGGTCATTCACTGCAAAATACACTGAAGCACTTGTGTCATTACCGTTCATATGAATATTAAAAGCACCGACTATAACTATGTGAATGTTCATAATAAGAATACATTTTGCTTAACGGTGCCATTCAAAAAACCCAAAGCAAGTAAATGTACTGTACTATGTATCTGTATTTGGCTGTTCTCAAATCTTTCCATTTTCCATATTCTTACTGGGTTCCGAGAAACTTCTTCAGTTCTGAACTGGCTAGTGGGGAGTCCTGCTACTAGTATTAAGTTGGGTCATTACCTCACACAGAGGAGTGTGGCTATCGGTGGATATCGGTGGTGCCTACGATTTAACCCAGCAAGATACCATGACCTGGATGACTGAGAACCTTCAACGACACATTTTCCATATTCCCCTTTCCAGATTGAGAATATGGTTCACATGAAGGTCAAATGCTCCATTTGACAGAATATTGGACCATTTTACTGTGAACATGTGAGAAAAAAAACGACTTGGTGTAAACCGACTTGTTTGTGTACCAATTTCATTCCCACATAGGTCGGATAATGCAGTTGCGCGATAGTACAGAGGCGCATGCAG
>CAAKHB010006216.1:0-13285 GCA_901007665.1 Aeoliscus strigatus | reverse complement strand
CGACTATAACTATGTGAATGTTCATAATAAGAATACATTTTGCTTAACGGTGCCATTCAAAAAACCCAAAGCAAGTAAATGTACTGTACCATGTATCTGTATTTGGCTGTTCTCAAATCTTTCCATTTTCCATATTCTTGGACCATTTTACTGTGAACATGTGAGAAAAAAAACGACTTGGTGTAAACCGACTTGTTTGTGTACCAATTTCATTCCCACATAGGTCGGATAATGCAGTTGCGCGATAGTACAGAGGCGCATGCAGCCGGACAGAAGATCTACCTTCAGTGTTGGGAAATAATCTAATAAGTTCTTTTCTCTTCACATTCATTCACCAGAACACGTTTCCGTCTTGGTTCTTTGTCCACAATATGACACAGAGAATCTGGTCAATTTTCATAATAAAGCGCTGAATGCAGACTGCCAGCAATTAAAATGCAAAATGCAATTATGCACAACAGTCAGTGCACGTATCTCCTTTGCTGTCTGAACACAAAAGCACGTAAACTAAAGGAACAAGTCCTAGTGAATGCTGACAGACAGAATATGGAATGTAGTGTTGGAGATTTAATGCACGGACACTTTCAGCGGGGGGCACAACCCGCACACTGTAAGTCAATAGCAACCATGATGGTAGCAGCAACTTTTACTGTTCCATTTGTAAATAAACACACTATTACAGCATTCAGCACTCTTTTTATTTTATAGTTTGATATTGCCACTGTATTTTGTCATGTGTTTTGGGCACCCAAAGAGCATCGGCAGTGTTACCCGAGGGAACCCCAGCTGTTTCGGTGAATGGACGACATGTTTTAAAAGTGTTTCAACTGAACTCTCAGCAGCCTCTTAAGATGCTCAGGTTTTTCTCTCAGTCCATTCATGGACCTCCAATGTGGCCAGAGGTCAAGTCTCTGCTCTACCAGCAGGATCTCAGACAAACTCAGACAAAGACACCTGACCTGACCCTGGACACTGGAGCTGTCTGTCAGGCACGAGGGCAGGAAGCTGAGAATCAGAGAGGACAAGGAGGAGTTTGACCTGCCTGAAGGGCTGACCTCTGAAGCCGTCACCCGCTGCCCTGCTCCAGACAGGAAGCTCCACATCCAGGCAGCATCCTCTTCTGTTACAACAATTCCTTATATCAGTCTTGTCCTTGAAGCCAGCGCTATTGGAACCAAAGTCATCTCAAAAGCTGGAGATGTTAACGTCATTGCTGCCGTTATCTATCCTAGATCAGATAACTGTGACGTAGCAAACGTAGGAACAAAGGAAGTTCATCTTCCATCAAAGGACGTTCAACTTCCTTTGATGCTTGTGGATGCTATAGGTGTGTGTGTGTGTGTGTGTGTGTGTGTGTGTGTGTGTGTGAAGAAATATAGTGTAGTAGATGAAGGAGATATGACGTAGTAGGGGAGCGGTATCAGCTGGTTTGAACCAGTCACATGATTCACCCAGGCCATCAAAGCTATTACTGCCTGATACGTCATACGCTGATGCATCAAAGCACGCTTTGAAGCAGTCATTCAAGGGAAATGTTGTTCTATTACATAAGTGCTGAGTGAATGCGATCAGGCTGTGAGGGAAACTCGAGGTGTCAGGAGCAGCAGGAGAGATTTAGCATCAGGTAGGATACAAAAACTGAAAATATCTTTCTGTGTGGAACTGCCCGTGGGTGTGAATGTGAGTGTGAATGGTCTGTCCTGCACTGGCCCTGTGATGAGCTGGTGATTACTGACGTTTCTTTCTCTTCTCCTCCAATAACATGGATGCTCTCTGTACGCTGCCATCTTCTTCCCTCATGCTCACATTTGTTCTCCCTATTTCTACCTCTACTGCCTCAAACCAAAGCTAGAGATAGAGCTAAAGATAGAGATTTAAAATGCATATTAAAAGAAAAATAAAAACACGTTTTTTGGTTTAAACTGTTTTACCACCCAGCCCTGGTCCGTGCTGTAATGTATCTTTTTTTGTAAGACATGCAAGACAGTGAAGAAGGCTGGGTTGGGACTTGGAGGCCCCACAAACCTAGAGGACCCATAGCTGCTCTCTTTGACAGCCCAGGGCCCAAGTATGGGCTCCCTTCACTCACAGGTACATTCAGCAAACGAGCCTTTGGGTCGTCTTCATCTTCTCACTGTTTTCGACATCCCCCGTCTGTGTTTCCGTTACAAAGGTGGTCACCAGGACCCGACGAAATACAGATCACCAATGTTTAGCTTTGGGAGACGCCAAGACAGATCCAGGTGTAACTCTGTGCCTGGACCGAGTTACCTCATCCCCGCCAACGTCACCAGAACGGGCCGCGATGGCACTCCGGCCTTCTCACTCCGTCGTCAGTTGAAGGACCAACAATCATTCCACGGACCTGGACCAGGTCAGCAAAACCTCTGTCACATTTACACTCACGTCAAAAACATGAAAATGTCCGCTTTAGCAGTGTGCCTATATCGATGATGTTGAATAACCCAGGACAGCATTCTAGATGTGAGGCTTGTGTTGATGACGTATTTTGTGACATTTGAAATCTCAGCTCCACTGGATGTGTCAATCATGTTGAAGTTTGTGGCTGCAATGAATGCAGCTGACCACTAGATGTCACTGGTCCGTCTCTGAGGCTTTTTTCAGTACAATCAGGACGAAGCCTCAAATGCTACCCAAGGCTTCACGCGCCCATGTCTAAACTTTAAATGTGCATGTTGTGTGTGTGTCAGACCATTATTCCCCAGAGCTGTGTGGAAAGTGTGCTTTCCAAACAGCTCCTGCTTATTCTCTCGCTGGGAGGGGCAAAGAATCTATCAGAACAGAAACACCAGGTACTTTTTTATTTTACAATTACATCATCTTTCTTTGAGCTCTGGTTTCATGCAACAAACATTCACCTACACTGCAGGTCCAGCAGCCTACTGTCTGCCGTCTGTGCTGGGGCCAAAAACAGTGGACAAACCCGCATCACCTGCCTTCTCACTTTGTCACAGAACCGGGAGCTTCAATGAAGACCATCAGGAGGTAAACTGATATGTATAGCACCTTTCATATACACATGCAGCTCAAAGTGCTTTACAATGATGAATAAAAGACATCAAAACAGTCCTAAAAAGGTACAGGTGCTAGGTGCTAGTTAAAACAACGTGTAAAAAGGTATGATTTAAGGTTAGTGTAAAAAACATTTAAAGAGCTGGTTTCCCTCATGTCTGCAGGAAGTGTGTTCTACAGCTTTGGACCATAACGAACAAACGCCGCATCTCCAACTTTTTTTGTGGCGTCTTTGCTGCATGGAAACAATACATACTCTTGTTTTTTTCCTCCAGTCTCCAGGCCCTGCAACCTACAACGTGGTGGACCCTTGTATTTATGGCAACAAAACACCCCAGTACAGCATGCCAGGCCGGCACGCTAGACCTGATCATGAAACCAGATATACACCAGGACCAGGATCACACAGCCTCGGGCAGGTACAAACAGCCTACAATCTGTCTGGCTACATCATCATGTTTGCTCTTATGGTTCACCGGCCTTTCTCTCCATCTTAGGTGACTATCACGAGAAAAAAAGCTCCAAGCTTCACCTTTGGATTGCGGCACTCTCAGTACATCTTCACTTTCGATGAAACTCATTAATGGCTTATTTTTCCTGGAAACCTTCACACAGCACCATACATTTTCTGCCACCACTTGTTTTATCTGGGATGACGGGGGCTGGAGCCAGTCCCCTGGAGGGGACGCTTTAACATTACATAGCTCTTGGTGAAATCAATAATTCCCACATCCTGATCAAGAACTATTGATTCATACTTTGTATTTTACTAGAAATCAGTCCACCTCAGCCCCTCAAACCCGATCACACGCGACTTATTATGTGACAAACCCAGCTCCTCCTGTGTATTTCATGGTAGGTGCATACCGCCACCTAGTGTGACGGTGTGTGTGTAGGACTGGAACCAGTCATCGTCATCGTCATCATCATCATCATCCTCATGCATCATTATCCTCATGCTTCATCATCATCATCATCATGATGCATCAGATTTATCAAGCACTTTTCTGGACAATCAAAGACACTTCACATTGGATCCACTATTTATTCACTCCACAGTCCTACACTGATGTCGGTGAGCTACAGCTGAAGCTACAGCCACGCTGGGGCAAACAGACAATAGACAGATAGACAGTGTCTATGTCACTAACTAAAACGAGAAAGGAATAGAAAAAGAGACGTCCGTATTCTTCTATAAACCCTTTGTGTCCTGCTGCCTGCTGTTTTGGTCTAATAATTTCTTCCTTATATTTTCAAGTGTTTTATGTGCTCAACATTTTCAACAACATCTTTTAAATTTATTTTACCGAATAAGAAAATAATTGTATATGTCATCTCCTTTGTTCTGATAGTTTTCTGTTTTCTGCAGTATTTTCTTCAAGTTGCATAATTTTGAGGAATATTTGCAAAAGCGGTGGGGGCGTAAGAATAAAACATATTTCTGAGGCAGCAAACAAATGTAATATTTCATTGGTTGCAAAAGCATGTCTGTCAAAGAGGTTCAGGATGCATAGATTTACCTTTTTGAGCATGCTGAGAGCGTTCCTGTTTGCACCACTACTCAACCTCAGCACTGGCTGAGGACATGAAAACATAAATTCCAGGAGTCTAGCAGTGTCACGTCATTGTTAGCCTTCTTAAATATGTTCCAGCTCCTCATTTTGGTTCTGTCTCTCCGTCCCAGGGAGACACGTCCCTCTGTCCGCGTCTCTTCCTGAGGTTTCTGCCTTTTTTCCAGGACATCCAGTCTGCAACCCTGTGAAATCCCTGGTGAGTTCTCCTGTCTCTCCTTACCCTTACAGCCTCCCACCTTTAGTCTTTCTACTGTAAAAAACCTTCATCTGGCATTCCCTTAATACATGGACTCCTTTTACATGGACTCCACCTTTTTGAAGGAGCTGGATTTAGGATGTGTCTTTTTAGCTGAGCCCTTTGAGTTCTGCAACTGAGTAGGATTTGAGTAGGGTTTTTCTTTTTTGAAAAAGAAGGCCATGTCCACACAGAAGGAACCAGAATAGTTTTAAAAACGTTTGCCGTTGACATGGAGCCGTCTCCAGAAATGCATGCGTGAACACAAATCCAGTGAATACGCTGTAGTACGCCAGCTTATGCCAGGCTTGCAGGTGGCGCTGTGACGCTGCCACAGAAATACACCGCAGAGAAGAAGATATGGAGCATGTGCACAAAACTTGTGTGATTGAAACTAACACACTAAGAAGAAGACGGTGGAGAACATGAACTTAACAAAATATAACACGGGAGGTGTGGACGGACGAGCTGATCACATTCATCAACACGGTGAGCTGCCACTGTTGTTCCTGTTAGCAAGTTAGCGTATGTGGGCTAAAGAGAGGTGGAGCTATGATGTTATCGGCTCAAGAAAGATGCGTACAGATTGGACACGTGCAGGAGAAACAGTGTCGTCTTCACATTTATTCACTTTGGAACCCGGTTTCAAAAATAATTGTAGGGTTGTGTGGATGAAAGGTGCACACGACCAAAAACGTTTGGATTCACCTGAATTGGTCTCTGTGATGTCATGGCCTTAGGTCAACTCCATCACTTCGATCCTTGTTCTGACATTTTATGAACCATCGCTCAAAACTTTTCCCATCGAGATTTCACCCAGCTTTTCACCACAGCTCTCCTCAGCCCTCTTCAGCCCTCCTCATCTCAACCACCTGTCCTTCTTTTCTCTCCTCACCACCACTACGACTATGTCCATTCACCTGCATCCATATCCTCACTCGTCCAGTCTCAGATCAGTTTTACGCAACCAGCTAAAGTCCACCTGCTCCGTCCTTCACCGGCGATTGGCCCCATCCATCCTCGAGTCCTCCACATCAGAGGCCCAGAATACGGCCTTATATTGAAATTCTTTAGTGTGAGTGATATAAAAACGGTAACGTTTTTCTACTGACAGATGACACTGCACTGTTGACTCCGTCCTGAAGTGGTTCTTGGCTGAATTAGGGTCAATGTCTGAGCCAGATTTCTGTGGATAGGAGGGACTTTGAAAATTGAATTCCAACTCGAATGCTGAATTTTTATCGTAAAACGTTTTTCTAAATAAAAAAAAAACATACAAACAAATCCCTGGTGATAGCATTTCTCACCACCAGGTGGTGCTAAAATACAACTGGACTCCGACGATCATTTCATTGCTGTGATGTTTCAAATCCTGCCTGAATGGTAATAATCATCCAGATAGTCGATAGTCGTTGATAGTCTGACCTGCTGCAGTGTTTTCCATCATCCTTTATTGTGTTTGCTCACTATTAAATACATCCAGTGTGTTTAATGTGATGTGACGACGCCATTCCTTGTTTAACGGGGATGAGGACACATTACCAAAAATGATTTATCAAAGAGTGTATTACATTTAAACAAATCAATGAGTATTCATCATGAAGATTTGACAACATTCAATATCCTGCTGTCCTGAACACAGGTCTTATCGCCTGCGCACCGTGTTTTTTTTTTTTTAAGTATTAGCACAAAACATTAATAACCTTACTAATGAACACTGCCAACATGAAATGGGTCAAGTGCTGATAAGGATGATGTGATAAATACATGAACAACATCTGCTCTCAGCAGGATATCAAATATTTACTATTTACTTACTACTTTATCAGAGCAGCTGTCAGACAACAGTTCCAAACATCCATCTGTGTTCTGCTTGGAAATCAAGCTCATAGTATCATAAATAGTACGTGTTACAGCACAAACAGACGAATGAACTTCAAACTGGCCACATCATATTTGACATATATTAGAAAAAAACGACACACTTCCAGAAAAAAAAATGCATTTCACTGGACTTTGGATAAAGCCTCTTCCATCGTAGGATGGTATACAATTAAAATGGATTATAAACAAGGTGTTTTTACCTTTTCAGGACTATTAATGACAAGAGAGTTTTTAAAAGATCAAACACACACGTACATAAGACACCGAGAGTTCAACTGTGTAAATATGCTCAAATGCACAAATATGTGCAATATTACCACCATTCTCAGGTTCATCTCATGTACATGTAGCCTCTCAAGTAGTCATGTGTACATGCTCAGTTGTGTTTATTGTTTATTGCCTGTTTGCAGTCTTGTTACACCTGTAAATACTGCATGTTTAATTTGTATCTCTATCTGGTTTTCTTGCAGTAACGCTGTTCATTTCCCCGTTGTGGGACAATAAAGGTTTATCTTAATCTTTAGCTTACACAAATGTATGTCGTATTTTTCATTTCTCCTGTGTGTGACAAAGATCCTTTGCTCTAAAAAAACAAAAAAGATTTGTTGAAGAAACAAATCAGTGTAGACCAGAGAGTTGTTTCATGACTGAAAACTTTATGAACAAATGTCAAGTAGACATTTTGAGAAATACCGTTCATACTTCAAACACATGAAATATAAAGAAGCTACGGCTCGTTACAAACGTACACGTCTGAGGCTCATCATTCTGCATGGACTGTGTCTTAATCATTCCATTCTTTTGGACCAACGTCTTCCTTCGTTCTGGGCTGGTTGCCTGGCAACAGGTACCAGTCATGACTAGGCGTGCAAATAGTCGACGGGTTACCGGTACAAGCTTTAGAGGTGTTGCTGCTAGTTTCTTTGACATGATTTCTAGAAGCAGATGAGCTGGAGACACATGAATACAGTGAAGAGGAAGAGAGTCACACGTTTTCCCCTTCTTTTGTCTCTGGGCTCCATTGTCCTCTGAAGCTGACGTTCTTTTAACGGCAGCTCAGAGCATGAATGAGGTTATTACAACACAACAACTGTAATACTGTGGCTATAATACTTCACACACCCATCATGCCACTATCAGTCCAGAGGACCGTTACATGTCCACCAGCAACTACAAACAACTCTGTTTTCATTCTCCATCGAAGTAGAAGAGCCTCCTGCAAACTGGCACCAGGCTGCAGGGCCTCGAGTCGGTGATCCACTGGACGCCATGATGAAACCGTGACCAGGCAACAGGCCGTCTGTCTGTCCATGTGTGTGTCTGCATGTCTGTGCGTATCTCTGTCTAGCTGTGTGCGTCTGTGTGAATCAGTGTGTGTGTGTACATCCATATGTCTGTGTCTGTTCGTTCGTTTCTGTTTAGCTGTGAATCTGTCCGTGTGTCTGTGTATTACAAGGGTTACCTATGTTATGGAAGAGATGGCCTGATTGTAAACACCCCCCACCCCAGATATTTACAGTGCTTTAGTTCTTTTAAAATGGGCTTTTATCTGTTTTTGCAAATAAATAAAATTCAAATGTCAGATAATGTGATACTGTATATACATGGTATTGTATGTATACAGCATATATACACGCACACACATACACACACATATACATATATATATATGTTCCCTATGAGGATGAGTGGGAAGAATGAATTATTATTATTATTATTATCATCATCACGATTATTGTTAATAAATAACAACAACAACAACAACAATAATAATAATAATAAATGTGGACACCAATAATGTGAGTCTGCTAAAGCAGAGCCCCACAATAATATTATTATTATTACTGTGGAAGAACTACTGGTGAAAGTAGCTACATCTGTAAACCATTTTCATTTTGGAAACAACAGTCCTAGGAATCGTCTGGCCGAGTCTGAAGTTCGTTTTGTTCCTGCGATGTGGAGAGACGCTCTCTACATTCAAATGCAGGAAGCCAAGCTGTTGTTTTTTCTTTTTCTGGAAGTGCTTCAGAAGCCCCCGTGGATTCATTAAGCGTATGTGTCCAGCAGAGATTTTTCTCATGGAGGGGTAATGGGGGTAATGTGCCCACAGCCGGTCCTTGGGTAACAATGTAAAACATCATAATTCAGGTTCCACTCATGCTGAAGTGTGTCTGGAGCATGTTATTAACATACTCCAACTAAAAACACTTCATTCAGCGCCGCTCTCCAACAGAAGGAGCCGGCAGGAGATGGTGTGTGTGCGTGTGTGTGTGTGGGGGGGGGGTCTGTAAAGGTCAACTCAGCAGCTGAAGCAGTCAATTATGATGTCAAGGACTTCTGACTTCTCATTGTGGAGCTCCAGCTCCCTCGGAAAACATTTTTGTTTCGATTTGTGAAATGTCTTTCAGTGGTTTTGACCTTCACCGAGAAAACACTGAATTTAGGACATTATAATTCAAAGTGAGTGAAACTGCAGTAGAAATTTCCTCAGAGTATTTTGTTCCCTCAGTGAGATTTTGCACAATTCACAGCTTTTTTTTCTCTCTCTCTCTCTCCTCCTGCTGTTTAACATCTCAGGCAGCGAACGCAACACTGATTTATTCAGCATCTGAAATGTGTTGTGATCTGACACTTGGCTCTGAATAATGCACGAAGAGGAAGCATACCAGGTTTGACCTCAGACAGAAAGACTTTTCACATGTAGAATAGTTAAATATGTGTGCTTTATGCATACCACATAAAACACACACATATCAAGGCAGGACCTCTGTTCTAACACTCGGAGGAACTGCACGCGCTTTGGAAAACAGCGCGCTCTGCTCACGGCGTCTGAACAAGGGGCTAAATGGTCTGTAAAATGATATTGACAAGACGACGGCAGGAAAATCATCCTGTATTTTACAGGAACAAAAATGCAGAAGCGTTGTGTGGAGAGGGCATGATTGTTATAAACCATTAACTTGCACATATCACATCATGGAGAATCATTAATAATCATGAATAAACCTTTCAGATAGTCCATAAATCTGCTATGCTACACAGAGCGCTTTATTGCCAATAAAGGAGACCAAACATCTATTTAGTACAGTTATATACAGGAGAGGAACTCCATCGGTGACACTTGATCTCTGCTTGTTCAACTCATGACAAGAAGAAGAAACATCCCCACGCAGATAATATAAAGGAGCACAGCGCTCGGCTGACGTCAGGGAACAAATCGTTCTGTGCAGCGGATCATTACAGCGTTTGTGGTGGTTTAAAGTCACAAGAAACACATTAGGATAATGAAAGTAAATCATCTGGACAAATGTGTGGAGGCACATGGAGCTGTGTGTGTGTGTGTGTGTGTGTGTGTGTGTGTGTGTGTGGTGTGTGGGCAGGGGCAATCATTAACACATTTACAATCCATTTCATTGTGATCAATACTATTAGCATAAAGCAGCTTAAGTGACAGTTGCAGTGACACCACGCACGTACGAGGTAAAAGGCTGCAAAATAAACTGATATACATGATTGTGTGTGTGTCTGTGTGTGTCTGTGTGTGTGTGTGTCAGAGCCCAACCACTCTGTGAAGCGTCCTGCCACACACACCAACGTGTCCAACCTTTGCACCGTCATTCAGTGGTCGACTTCCTCTTTCGTGTGCTTCACTCTGCGTCTTCAGCCCCCCTCCCTGCGGACAGCCATTGTGAGGTTTACCTCTTTGTGAATGTCAGCGTTCCTTTTGCATGCAATGAGGCAAGAGGAGCTCCAAAGCAGAATGCGGTGAGGGCTGCGGAGGAGGTGGCAGATGCAAAGCCTTGGTTCTAACTATTGATGCTGACAGACCCATTACTCAACACTGACCCCTTGGTGACCTCCGTGCTGACCGTGGAGAGCGGGACGCTCTCGTAGCGGTCCGCCACCCCCCAGCAGCGACACTGCAGCAGGGTGGACTTGAGCTGTTTCTGGAAGTTGCTGTTGAGGAAACCGTAGATGATGGGGTTGATCCAGGTGGAGGCCATGGCGGCGAGGTGGCAGAAGGAGAAGAGGACGTCGTGGCCGCAGAAGTGGAAGGCCTCGTGGTTCCAGTCGAACACGGTGTTGAAGATGTTGAGAGGGAGCCAGGCGAGGGCGAACGCCACCACTATGGCGACTAACATGATGTTGATCCTCGTGGAGCCTTTGTTTTTCTTCTCGGTGGCGTTCCTGCCGCGCTCCACCATGTCCCTCCTCCTCTTGAGGCGCAGGTAGATGTGCAGGTAACACACCATGATGAGGAGCAGGGGCAGGAAGTACTGGAACATGAGCAGGGAGGTGGTGTAAGCGCGGCGCTGTTGAACCGTGGGCCACCGCTCCATACAAATCAGGTGGTCGTTGACAGGTAGCGGGATGCTCAGGTTCTCGAAAGGCAACGTCAGCTCGCTGTACGAGAGGAAAGGCACCGAGATCAAACCGGCGATGATCCAGGTGGCGGCCACCGCCACGTAGGACTGCCTCACCGCCGGCTTCCACCCGGTGGGGTGGACGATGAGCTGGTAGCGCTCCATGGCGATGAGGACAAGGGAGAAGATAGACACGGTGATGGAGACGCACTGGATGAAGGGCGTGAGCTTACACAGCGCCTCGCCGAGGATCCAGCGGTCCATCAGTGTGTAGATGATGGTGACCGGCAGGCAGACGATACACATGAGGATGTCGGAGACGGACAGGTTGGCGATGAGGACGTTGGTGACGTTGCGCATCTCCTTGTGCCGGGTGATGACGAACACCAAGCAGGAGTTGCCGATGAGCCCCACGGCCATTACGGTGCTGTAGGCTATGATGAGAAACGTGGTGCCGCTGATGGACAGCGAGCAGTCCTCCGGGAAATCCCTCGGGATTTCTCTCCACAGGGCCTGGTTGTGATTGGTGCTGTGCTGCAGCTCCATTTTGTTTTTAAAGCAGGGACACAAGTCTCTACCTTCACTTCATTCTCCTCTCCTTTGCTTTGCTTCCAGGTTTTCTTCTACTTTTTGTCACACGTCACTTTCTACCTGAAACACAGAAGAGCAGTTGTGTCAGCTCATCTGAACGTTTCTACCTCTGAATCCGTCTGGGTCACTCCCCTGAATCGTGCCCCCCCCCTCTCCCAAAGCCCAAAGTTATCTGTGTTTTTCTTGGTTTACTTCAAGTGATAGCAACTGAAAGTAAGCAGATCTTGTTACTGCAGTAACAAGATAGGTATAATTCTCTGGTCAAAAATTCTCTTTAGAGTGGTTGCAGGTCTGTGGTCTGTGTAGGTCAGTGGTCTGTGTAGGTCCGTGGTCTGTGTAGGTCTGTGTAGATCTGTGTAGGTCTGTGTAGGTCTGTGGTCTGTATAGGTCTGTGGTCTGTGTAGGTCTGTGTAGGTCCGTGGTCTGTGTAGGTCTGTGTAGATCTGTGTAGGTCTGTGTAGGTCCATGGTCTGTGTAGGTCTGTGGTCTGTGTGGTCTGTGTAGGTCAGTGGTCTGTGTAGGTCCGTGGTGTGTGTAGGTCTGTGTAGGTCTGTGGTCTGTGTAGGTCTGTGGTCTGTGTAGGTCTGTGGTCTGTGTAGGTCTGTGTAGGTCCGTGGTCTGTGTAGATCTGTGTAGGTCTGTGTAGGTCCATGGTCTGTGTAGGTCTGTGGTCTGTGTAGGTCTGTGTAGGTCAGTGGTCTGTGTAGGTCCGTGGTCTGTGTAGGTCTGTGGTCTGTGTAGGTCTGTGGTCTGTGTAGGTCTGTGTAGGTCAGTGGTCTGTGTAGGTACGTGGTGTGTGTAGGTCTGTGGTCTGTGTAGGTCTGTGTAGGTCTGTGGTCTGTATAGGTCTGTGGTGTGTGTAGGTCTGTGTAGGTCAGTGGTCTGTGTAGGTCCGTGGTCTGTGTAGGTCTGTGTAGGTCTGTGGTCTGTGTAGGTCTGGGGTCTGTGTAGGTCTGTGTAGGTCTGTGTAGGTCTGTGGTCTGTGTAGGTCTGTGGAGGTCAGTGGTCTGTGTAGGTCCATGGTCTGTGTAGGTCTGTGTGGTCTGTGTAGGTCTGTGGTCTGTGTAGGTCTGTGGTCTGTGTAGGTCTGTGGTCTGTGTAGGTCTGTGTAGGTCAGTGGTCTGTGTAGGTCCGTGGTGTGTGTAGGTCTGTGGTCTGTGTAGGTCTGTGTAGGTCGTGGTCTGTGTAGGTCTGTGGTCTGTGTAGGTCTGTGTAGGTCTGTGGTCTGTGTAGATCTGTGTAGGTCTGTGTAGGTCTGTGGTCTGTGTAGGTCCGTGGTGTGTGTAGGTCTGTGTAGGTCAGTGGTCTGTGTAGGTCCGTGGTCTGTGTAGGTCCATGTTGGTCTGTGGTCTGTGTAGGTCAGTGGTCTGTGTGGTCTGTGTAGGTCTGTGTAGGTCTGTGTAGGTCCATGGTCTGTGTAGGTCTGTGGTCTGTGTGGTCTGTGTAGGTCTGTGGTCTGTGTAGGTCCGTGGTCTGTGTAGGTCTGTGTAGGTCCGTGGTCTGTGTAGGTCTGTGTAGGTCAGTGGTCTGTGTAGGTCTGTGGTCTGTGTGGTCTGTGTAGGTATGTGTAGGTCTGTGGTCTGTGTAGGTCTGTACCCTACACC
>CAAKHB010006214.1:15859-32428 GCA_901007665.1 Aeoliscus strigatus | reverse complement strand
CGAACATGCAGTAAGTGGATGTCTGCGTATGTCTGTGACTTGACTAGTGACATCTTAATGTATATGAAGCCGTAGAAATCACAGCTGAAGTGTGCGCCATCCCTCTTGTGGGAGCCTCTGTTTAATTTTGCATGCATGCAAAGTGTCATAACACATTCACGTCACCCAGCTTAACAAGCACACCGGGTCAGACTTCAGATGGGAACCACTGTGTGTCAGCCTGCTGTGCTTGTGAATCCATGCACACTTGCTCCACATATGTGTGTATATGTAGACAGTATGTGCTTTTCAACATGCAGTCGCCTACATGCTTGTTTATGTTTATCCTTGTGCCAGCAATTTGCATGTTGGTATTTGTTCATTCACTTAAAAAAAAAAAAAAAACAAGACATAACATTTGAATGTCATATCTAAATTGTAACCCTGTTTGACATGAATTTGATTCAAAAGTTATTTTTTTAACCATTAAAAAAAGACACAAAACAAGTAAAAAAAATATTTATTTGTAGAATTTTGGACATTTATAATAATAATAATAATAATGACTACTAGAAAGGTATGATGCAGTTAGTGACATGTATTAGTGAGATATGAATGTGCACAGTTCCTATTACAAAGTCTCTTGATAGTTTAGGCCTATAGCACTGTAACTAAGGGATGGTTCAAGGCTATCCCTAACCATAGACGTTAAAACGGGGAAAGTTTTTAGGCTTTGCTCTTAAATGTTTCCAGGCTGTCGCCCTCCCAGACTGAGCCAGAAGGTGGTTCCACTGCAGAAGAACCTGATAGCTGAAGGTTCTGCCTCAGCTCCCTGTTTGAAGTATGTATGAAACTTACAAGGAACTACTGAACAAAGTGGTGAGCCATGCTGGTCTATATGGAAGATGATTCACCCTGTAGATAGAAAAATAATATAATTGTGAGTTAATTCTATTTGGTTGATTGTGCACAACTGGGTGGGCACATGTATGTAAGAATTGCCACACAGGGTTTATTCAATTCATTGGCTCGACTCTGTAACATGCTCAGCGTGTGTGACTGCACACACACACACACACACACACAGCAGCACATACTGTATATAGCATGTACATGTCTATGTTATACATACGTGCACTGGACAGAATGAGGCCAGTCTACTCTTAAAGTTTGCAGGAAATCATTAACACGTTTTACTCGCCTCTGCCTACATCTGTCATTTTGCTGTTGCCTTATTTGCACGCCTGTTGTCTACTTCAACTATTTTTTTTTAAACCACAGAGCTTCTGATATATTACTATCTGCTTTATTTCCTTTAAGTGGTTTCCCTCCTACTATTCTCTACAGGGTCAACCTGTGTTTGCTGCACCAAGCGTTACGCAGAGAGGATATATGCACATTTTTTTATCTGTCCGAAGGCTCTGAGATCTTGACTGCTTAAGTGATTTTCACCTTGACACAAGGTCAATAGCCCATCCTGTTACCTGTAAAGCCATTTGGATTAGCAGCTAAATTGATTATCCCCATCAAAAATGTCCTCCATCCGAACTATGTTGAGAACATAGCGCTTGAGCCATGTGAATATCATTGCTCCCTCTCATTACCCAAAGGACCACTGATGCTGTGACAAAGGGGATGGAGTGATATCATTGTAATCATGTTAGATCAGGTTACAGGCAACGTCGTGATGGACAGGAAGGCCCTCAGAAGAAGAGCATGTGTGGGTAAATGATTGTGGAAATATGTATCATCATAATGATTCTCTTAGGAGATGAATGATGTCATATTCACATCCAGAAAATAGACACCTGCCAGTGTTGAATCTCACACTACAGCAAAGATAATGAGAGTACTCGGGTCATGCTAATACCTGTTTAAATGCTTGAATTGTAAATGAAAAAAGGGGGGGTGGGGTGTAAATAAATAAAAACCTTTCAAATCCAATCAGACCACATAAGGATGTGACACAGTGTTGCAGATTGCTCTTATTACTCTCACAGCCGCCTCCATTATCGCAAACAAACAAACACACATGCATAAAATGACAGAGATTCTCAGGGAAACATACGCCTTCTGATTTTTTCACAGGATTACTTGGAGTCCCACCAACGTCTTAGCAAGACCAAGATATTTCATGAATGTGAGATTTTCAAAGCATGCACAGAGGGAGAGGGGAGTAAATTCCTATCCTTGTGGGGACCTTGACGTTGATAGATTGTGTTCTTTGTTGTCTTTCCCATCAAAGCTAAAAGCATACCCTACTTCTACAACCTCACTTTCACCTCACTTAGCCAAAAAAAACCCCAAAACAAGTATTAACTTTTAAACAGCCATTAAAGTCTATGTATCCTGTGTATAGTTAAACAAGGCCAAGCACACAAGCACACACACACACACACACAACCCAAAAAATGACTGAAACACCCAAGGCACCTTATTAAATTAGATGACAAAATGTGCATCCAATGCGTCAAAGACAAGTGTTTTTCTCTTTTCACCTCATACCCCCAATGGGGCGCTTACGCCTTTGTTTGACACTTTCTTGTTTCCTTTGGACATGGAATAAGGGATCCAGGGAAGGAAGAAGTGTTTGCCAAGTCCAGGCGGAGAAGGAAAATCTATCCTTTTCTTTGTTTGGTTGGCTTTTCCATGGAGTTAATCCTTGTACTGCTGATTAGTATAGTAGTACACAATGGTCTTCTCCAAGATAGGGTAGAGACAAAAATGGGTGGAGAATAAAAACAAATGAAATCATCTCCTACCATCTCAGGAGAGATGGGACATTCCTGAACACATACTGTAAACAGTTGAGCACAAACATGCATCTCCATTGCCAGGGAGAAAAGATTAAAAATGAAATGATCAAACACAGTTTACCTCTTTGGTGCTGTCCTTTACGAACCTGACTGAAGAATGAATATTTCTAATCTATTTACAGGTTTGGTCACCATGACAACTTGGTTAGCAACTAAAACTAGAAAATCCCTCTTCGAGAAATTTTGTGGTGGGTGCTACCCGTCGTCCTGTTGTCGACCCGAAATCGCACAGCTGAAGCGCTGTAGGGCGTTCTTACGAACGGCCCTTCGGCTACGAGAACATATACAGCTGTAGCACAGTCCAAAAACGAATGTCATGAAATGACAGTACAAACAAACAAACAAATAAACAAACAAATCAATAAATTCACAGTAATAAAATAACTAAAAAAGAATAAATAAGTGCAAGAAGGAAAATCTAGATTGAAAAAAAAAATGATCATGAGGCATCAACTCACTGGTTCTGTGTCAGTAATAAATGATGATATCCGGGACTCATTAACTAGATCCTTGTGATCATTACTGCATGTTTAATGACATAGTATGTTTAAAAAGACTATGCATGGTTGTGCAGAATATCAATCATTAATTTGCATTCATAGAAGATTCAAAGAAGATATTTTGCAAAATAAAAAAAAAAAACTACAGACATACAAGGCAGACTACATAGATAATGATGATAATAAGGATATTCACTAGAAGTCAAATTATATAGATAGACAGATGATGGCGAAAGAAACAGAGAGGCTACACTATTTACATTATGTACTTATGTACCATATTAAAAAGAAAATATAAACTATAAAGCACTTCTAGAGTAAAGAATAGACATAATGAAAACTGTTAATTGACAGGTATAAATATTAACCTGATAAACCCATGTGTCCCCCAGTTGGTGGACTTTCATACTTCAGAGTAACAAAGAGTGTGAAACAATGCACTAATCAAAAGAATAAAGTAACTTTGTACAATAAATTAAACAGCAGAATCTGGGCTATGAGAATATATAGGTCATGTTGACATGACCCAAACACCAACTGAGTGAATTATCAAACTCCGTGTGGTGCCACCGAGTCGACCCACTCGCCTCATTTCTGCTTCTACCACTGTGGTAATTTATGCAAAATGCACCAACAACCCCTGAAACGAAAGCAGACAGTCCACAGATTCCAAACATGTCTATCAAAGCTCTCTAACATCAAAGAATCAGCCAGGAATATCCCAAAGAACAGCAAAAACATAAATTGCTTTGTGGAACTGTGGTTGTAAAATTGTTTGTACCTTAGTTTAATTGTAATTATTCTAATAGACCTAATGGTTGCAGAAATAGACTCTTTATACAATCGGTATGCAATGTTTGAGCAGGGGCCTAAAGAACAGATTAGGCCTTAAAAAATGTATCATGAATGTTGATAGAAGTAGGCAGGGAAAACTTCCTGTATCTGTAAATGACACATTTTGCAATACTTTGTGGGAAGACAGAAACCAGTGTTTGTATAATGCATTTTAGTTTGTTTGGCTTTGAGCCTTTGACCTCTTAAAAGCTTCCATTGAATTGTTAATCTTGGCGTCCGTGGCATTCATTAACAGCGGACCACAGATCAGCTGTGTGTACGCACAGAACAACCTCTTACAGTGATGGGTGGTCCGAGCAGGGCCGCACTCACCCTATCAGAAGCATTTGTAGACGGAAACACAATTACATAGCGGTGCTGATGCAAATTGTGCGCACACACAAAACCAGAGTGTGGGGGCCTCTAGTCAGCTCCACATCAAAGGCCCACTGCTTGATTGGGCCACCTGAGGTTTGGGGGTAAAGACGGGACAAAGCTGGTCCACAGAGGAAAGCTTTGCTCACTGTTCTGCATCACTCATTAAAGTCACACTGTTGAGCAGAGCTTGAGGCTAAGATAACAGAAATATTGGGTGCATTAACAACTAGTTTGACTCTTTAAGTTGCCAATTACTAATTACCTAAAATTTGAGTATTCAATCTTTGATTTAAACAGTATCTCAAAGCCCAAAACACATTTCAGCTGAACACCAGGGTACTTAGTATTGTTGTTGTCTGATTTTTTAGTTTAAAAGCTTACTGCAGTGTTTATTGGGACAGATAGCTGTGGTGTTACCTCTGTCCCTACCAACTATTACTAACCCTGTAAACCATGTCTCCCATTGATGCAGACTGTGAAGTCAACGTTACCCACCACTTACTTACCTACTTACTTACTTATTTATCTATGTATTTATTTTTCATGGTGCCTTTTCACAACACTGTTCCAGTAGGTTTTTATCACAGTCAAGTGAGAGAACAGAGACGGACACAGGGCAGGACACGATCACTGACGGACTGATTCGCTGTGGATGACTTACACACTGACCAATCTAAAACAGACTAACTCAGCATTTTAAACTGCCCGATCCGCAGATCTTTTAAAATATCTATAACATGGTAAAATCCGTCCATCTCCATCATTCAGAGAGGAAATTTCTTAAATTGTCCAGATTTCCAAGAGAAGTCTGTGTGTTTCAGCCCTTCAGGAAGCATTTCTGAATGGATCAGTGTGGCGGCGGGGTGTGGGTGTAGTGGGGGTCCCTCTGTCCCTGCTATATTTCAAACCAAACGCCCATGCCACCATCTAACTATCACTCGCCCATGTGCTCCAGGTTCACAGCTTATAAAGGGAATGAGAGGTGACTCTCTGATTGTTAGATTGAAGGATACAAACACCCAGGACTAATTCGCAGAATAAGTCCAACCCCTTTAGACCCCCCCATGGCAAACATTCTAACAACGTACCATCTAACAAGTGACTGAGATGCGCCGCACGTCTTCTTCGCAAAAGGTATTTCTCACTGTGTTTTAGTGTTTTGTACATCTGTTTGCTAGAAAGATCTTGGTTGGTTTAATGGAAGATGATGATGTAAGATGTGAGTCTTAGTGTTGGTCTGCCAATGGCCAGAATGAGTTCACCTCTGGACAACTCCCACCTGTGGACCTTGAAACTCTGTGCAGTTGGCTTCATCTGTTGGGGCTGTGATTCATTTTGTGTTGTGCTGTTTTTACCTTGTGGGTTCTCTGATCTCATGGAGGTACTGATGGGTCCTACAGAACTTCTCACGCTGAAAAGCAATGGGATGCCAGCCGTTGAGATCCTGGTGGTGACAACCAGACCACTGTCACAGTGGCAGCATCTGTGCGACCAGCAGTGATAGAACTATGGAAACTGGAACTGGAAATACTATGATGTGTTAGTCAGGTATGTTGTGCACCATGGTAAAGTGATAATTATAGTTTATACACAAATGGAGACTGTCCTAACGAACATACCTTATCTACCTATCTGGAACAGACTATTTATAATTAATGTCCATCAGTTTGATCGTGGACCTCATTAGAACAATGACAGTCAGACTCTCACCACTTTCTTCCTTTCTAGTTCTCGGACTTTGTGTCAGCAGCTACAAATAGCTGCATTTAATGAAAAGTATCCGTGTTGGTGTGTGCATAATGCAGATGCATATGTGGACGTCTGTGTGGAAGTGCTCCATTAATGAGATGCTCTGCTTTCGTTTGTGACACTTTATTAAACGAGTGATTTGCAGAAAAGACTGATCATTTATTTACAACGGCCATATCGGGCCACACTTCTTTATTTCCCATTTTGTTACGTAATATATATAAATTATGGTGATATATGGAGGACCTAATGATGTGAGCAACCTATTAAGCTAACCGTGAAATATTCTTCTGTTATGTAAATTCCTACTGAGCGAGCCGACATTCATCTCTCAGACAACGTATTCTAGTATGTGCACTTAGCGCTAGATCTTGAATTTGAGATGAAAACAAAAATTATCTCACTGTTGTATTGAAGGTCTGTTATGAATATATGACATCATAATGGATGTTTTGACAGAAATGCCTTGAGAATGTGTGCAGTATCCTATACTGAAACCTCATTAGACTCACAACTTGCTTAGATCCACCAGAAACTGTTTCTCCAATCCTGGTCAAGATGCAGCGACATATTTCACTGAGACAAAAAACAGGGATGGATTTTCACATGATGCCGCACCCTTTTAGTCTGTTTCCCCAGTTTGAATATACCAACCTATGAATGTGTGTTTTCATTCATTTGAAGAATAAAGTTAAAAAAAAAAATCATATCAACGATTTTAGTTGAGTGCTGTATTGACATAGGTCAATGCAACACTTACGAAATGATGATGATCACAGCTGCTGCACGGGGATTAAATTTAGATTAAAGCACTTTGTCTTTTTATTGGAACACTTTCATGTACTCGTCCAAGTTGTTTACTCCTCCTTCTCTCTCTTCACTCGCCATAACTTGCATTGAATCTCTGAATCTCGAGTTAAATTATCCATACACACTGTAATGTTTTAGCTGAATATACCGGTACAAGGGGGACATGGCTGGGTTTGTGTGTCTGACTGTACAAGCAACCAGTGGCATCAAAGGAGTGAATTATTAAATGGGAAATGATGCAAAAAATTTCAGGCAATTTCAAGAAATCAATTTGTGATTTTCTTCAGCAATCAGTAAATCCATAATCACAATAAAGGGGATGTTTACTGCTAATTTACTCAGTTCATATATATATAAAGTTCACGTTGCCGATATGACATTTTCTATCTCCTAGTGTGTGTACACCTGTGTGTAATTGAAGCTTCCACATGGCACAATCTAATGAGGTAAAATATAATGTAGACAGTATATGTACTTTAGTGTCCTCATTAAGCCCTAAGAGCTGTAGACTAAACACCAAGCAAAACTCCAAATGAAGAAATGAGTCGTCAATGTAAGCAAAGACTGTTTCTTTTTTACTGCAATAAAAAATAAAACACAAATCCAGTCTTGCGTCATTCTTTTAAAAATGTGTTCTGTATATGAAGCCATGAGCTGTAGTCTAGATAGCATAGAACCAAGCCCATACTTGACTTGTAAAAACGTTTTTTAACCTTATTAGTTACATTTTAATCAAATAATCCTTAGTATATGAACCTAAGCGCGATGGAACATGATGGAATTAAACAACTTTTATGACATGTAGAGGATATCATGGGATTCTAAACAAACAAAAATATACATTTTAAAATATAAGCATTACAAAGCAGTAACTGTTGCAAAATAGACTTTTCCTGTAGACATTAAAAGTACCCACAATCATTGCTTATGTATTAAAGTAAATGTATGGTTATTTACATTCCAAACCCCTCGCGATTATTCTAGAGAATAACATTGCATTTATAAATCAAAAAATAAATGTAATTCAATCATGTATGAACTATTCTGTATATATTGTTTTATGGATATTGGATATCTGTCCACTTGTCAAAAAATAAAATATGGAGTTCAACTGGGTGACTGCACCTTTCACAGTCAAATCATTATTGCTTGTTCCTTTGTGTTCTTTTTCAAGTTATCTCCACAGAAACTGAACTTCATCTAAATAACGTGTAAGAGTTGCCGGTGCACCTTATTTTCAGCTGTATGCAAATCTATGGATTCATGTATGTGTGTTTATTTGTTTTTGCTTTCCTGCATACTTGGACTGTGACGATTTTAATGGCTCCAATATCTCCCTGCATTTTTATTGGCTAATTATGAAGAATGGGAAGATTAAATTTCACCCAAAGTCCCCCAGCAGTGTCACAGTTTTGGCCAAGTCATATATAAGCACACTGAAAAAAAATGCAGTAACAAGTTTGAAAGTTAAGTTTCAAAGAAGAAGACTTTCACACAATATCAAAACACTGAAATGTAGTCCAAACTAGGTCCAAATGTATTTTTGTTTTGCTTTTATTTATTTTTTTCTGTATGTTTGCTCATTCAGAGAATTTGCCCTTTTTTCTTTTATTTCTGTCTCTCACAATCAGTCTTTTCAATTTATACTGCAACAGTCTGCAGGGTTGAAGCAGCAGAGCTGTCACAATGAATTTGTGTGCCCTAAACAAGATTAACTGCTGCTATTTGTATTCCCATCTCTGGAAGGGTAATCAGCGAATGCAGTTTAGCTTGCTAATTTTCACCATGGTAACCACATCCAAAAGCCTCTCACAGCATATTGTTTGGTTTGCCCAGAGACGCGTGCACAGTTTTGTTTATTTAAAAAACATTCTGAATGTAAACTCTTTCCAGTGGTTAACTGTCCTTTATTCCTTGAAATTGTATATATATATATATATATATTAATGGACAGTTAACCACTGTTCCAGTACAGTCTGCAAAGAGTTTACATGGTCTTTGAAGTACCTCAAAGACCATGTTTGCTCGTCGTTGATATTTCTCCACTTTATCTGTTTTAGACACAGCATGGCCAGGCAGCCCAGTTTCAGGAAGTATGAACTGGGGGAAGGGGCATAAACTAAATGGGGATTTATTTCTATCACACCAGAAGAATATTTATATAGTAATTGTGCACAGCTTCTCTGGAGCCACAGGGAAAAAAGCTGAAAAGCAGTGTAATATTAATAATAATAAGTCCTGTTGAATATTTGAAAACTAATTTTTACATTCCCAGTGGCTGGTCCACCACGATGAGTGAGGATTGTTGAGTAAGTGGTGCTGGCCAGTGGGATACCCATAGATCCAAGTGTCCTTTTCCTCCTATAAACCAACAATAATTTACAGTAACATGTTGTTCCGTACCTAAACGTAATTCAATTCAATTCAATTCAATGTATTTGTATAGCCTGACATCACAATTTACAATTGTCTCGATGGACTTTACAGTCCGCACATTGCTACACCCTCTGTCCTAAACCCTGTAATGACACCTCAACGTAAGCAGTGACATATTGTAAGAACTGAATAATATCCATGCACAGTGCAGACTCTGTTACACACTACACCACATCAGACCGACCGTTCATGTTTGAATTTTTCAATTAGCCTACATAAACAGACATAGTGGCTGGTTTAAATTCTTTTAGTGAAATGCTTCTAACTCTAAGCCGTTGAGAGTTATCAGTTAATGATGTTCGTACATCATATACAAAGAAAAACAAAGAAAAAAGATAAAGCATTGACGGGAAACACACACACACACACACACACCATCCCCTTCTCTCCTACAGTCTAATCTGATCTCTGTCCTCATATGCTTTGTTGCGATGCCAGCATTCTCTCTTCTTGAGGATCTCTGTCCTGTTTATTATGCACAACTTACAGTGAGAGATTATGTCTATGTGCTTCTAGTTTGATGATGCAGTAGATGCCACTACTGCTCAAGCCTCTTACACACTCCCCTTATTCATTGTGGAAAAAAAACACTGCTATACGTGAAAACTTCCCAGTGTTCGCCAGCAAAGCAGATTATTATTTTTATTATTTTTTAATATAATCAATGATTTGTGGTTGGAGCATAGTCACAATTTAGTCAAAATTGATGGCAAGATGAATGCAGCATGTTATCAAAAAATACTGGAGGGAAATTTGCAGTCATCAGCCAGGAACCTGCACATGGGACGTACCTGGATGTTCCAACATGACAACGATCCAAAACCCAAAGCCAAGTTCAGCTGTCATTGGCTACAGCAGAGTAAAGTGAAAGTTTAGCCATCTCAGTATCCTGACCTGAGTGTCATTGATCCACTCTAGGGAGATCTCAAACATGCAGTTCATGCTAGACCGCCCAAGATTTGACAGGAACTGGAGGCTGGAGGCTTCCATTCGGGGTGCTCCACACCAACCACACAAGACATCAAACTAGAAGAAAAACTAGAACTAACGGGGGAAATGCACAGTGTTAAGTAGTGGGGTATGTATGGAAACTTATGTTCAAGGTCTGTTTTCAGTATGATTTAAAATCAGTTGTCTGAAATAATTTTGTGTTGTCATTCATCTTCTTTGAAAAACATTGGCCAAGAAATCATAAATTCTGTGGGGGGTATGTAAACTTAGGAGCACAACTGTACATCACATTTTATCAGCTGTTTGTAAGTTTTTTTGCCATCTCAAACGAACCTTAATACTTGATAGTGTTGCTCCACACGTACACAGAGGTGTGTCCTGGTATACTATCGTCTGCTCTCTTCTCAGAATTAGGATATGTACCATTGGCCCTTTGTGCTCCGTTAATATTCACTTTGCAGTGTTTTGATAATGCTGTCAAATGATGGCAAGCGATGGCATGAAAAATGTATGTTTTGTCTTACGCAGCTGCCAAATCTCTGCTGAAGAAAGTGTTTGTGTTTTCCTTCAAAAAGTATTGAGTCTTAATAAATCGGCATAATTCAAAGCGACAGAGAAAGGGCAAATGAGATGAGGTCATTAGCAAAAAGCCACTCTTCAAATGGATTAATGAATACATCTAAATTATAATACATAAAACAAATATTAATATTTATGATTTTTTATACATGTAACCTATATATAATATAGGTCATATGACCTCTGAGTTATTAAACCATTGTCTCTCAATAGAAATGAATGGAGTTTTCTCTCCACAGGCATGACTGGGGCCAAATGGTAATTTAAAAAAAAAAAAAAAACAATTAAACCAAAGTTGTTTATGGTTTGTTTTCATTTTTACGAGGCCCTCAGAAAACACTGCAGAAACGGAGGGAGAAAGACTTAACTTACTCCTCATCTTTGGAACTGTCGCTGTGTTGAAGCACTCACTATCACATCTTTGATAAGAGTGAGAGGTAGAGAGTGAGAAATAAGTGATGAGGGAAAATGAGACTCCCTTCAGCATCAGACTATTTGAAGCTTGATACAGACGTCCATCCTCTGATATCGAGCAGCTTTTTTGGAGAGAGTGTCGATTGATTACCTGAGAGACAGATAAGGGGGAAAGCACAATCCAATTAAGAGGGCTAAAGTGCCTCTAAAAAGCCAACTCAGTGCCATACCCAGAGAATAAGTGGCCTTCATGCTGCTTACACTGTGATATAAAATTGGTTCATAACTGTAAAATTGTAAAATCAGTTTATAACTTTAATAACTAGTAGTAACTGTGTATAATATATCGGGAATGTATTACATATGTATAGGTATTTTACAACATATAAATGTCTTGACTTTGACTTTCCTTGTCTGTGACTTGTTTAAGTAATGAACTACAAATAAATTCTAAAAAGATTAATGTCAGTCATACATTATACATCATACATTTCCCCCAAATGATACAAAAATAAAATATTCGGGAACATATAAAATGACCTACAAGAGACATATTTACCACGAAAAGATCTGAAAAATAACGAGGATAAGCCAAGAAAATAGTTTGTGCTGACATATTACCTGTTAACATTCAGTGAACTGTGTTTCTGATCTTGTCCTCACATCTGGGAATTAACTGGAAGATGTCTGTATTAAAACCAAGAAGTTCATGAAAGTCTTTGACCTTGACTAAATGATTTCTCTGAGTGTCTGGCTCTTGTTTCTGGAATGTTTGGCTCGTGATTCCCCACTCTGATTAAAGCTTTGCCACAATTTAACATGCACTCATTCATTTATTCCTCCTTTTATCAGTGGAGAGGAGAGAAGAGCAAAAGGCCTGAGGGAGGGTTGAGGGGCTGAGTGGAAGAGGCAAGTAAGAGTAGAGATAGAAGGAAGGATGTTAGAAGCAACAGTAAAGAAGAGAGCTGCCCGTGGCCTTAAGGGAAATGAAGCCCGGTTGGAAGAGGTGTGGAGAGGCAATACGAACAGGGCTGGATGATCAGAGCCCCAAGGGAGAGTAGAATTGAAACTGAAGAAAGCTTCAGGGTTGAGGGCCTTTTGCTTTAAGAAAACTTCATATTCGCTTCTGAATTTTTATTGTTTCTTGTTCGAAGTCCACAAACTTCAGCCCCCTCTACCACAATGAGAGGAGTCATAGGAAACAGCCTCGGATCCTCAGATATTGACTGCTATTTTCTTGTACTTCTATTACAAGTTGTTCAATGTTCCTCTAATCTCTGGCCTGTTTTTACTGTAAATGTCAGAACCAACTGGACACCAACTGACAGTCGTGTCTGCTCTCACCACCAACATTTCGCTTTCCAGTGTCAGGTGTGTGACCGAGAACTGAGAACAATAAGTTGCGCACTACGGTGGAGCCAAAACACTAAAGAAAAATGCAAACCGAAAATCACGCACCACAGCGGAGTACAAACACTAGGAAATCGAAAACGTAAAACCATGCACAACAGTGGAGAACAAACACATGAAACAAGAGAACAGAAAATCACGCGCTACGACTGAACGAGAAAACGACTAGAGAACGAGAGAACAAGCACGAGAATAACAAGAACGATGGCGGGAGAGTAAGGGAAAACACAAACAATCTGGCAAAGGAGTGAGGCCAAAGCACGGCTTAAGAGCAGGAGCAATCAGCATGTCGATGAGAATCAGGTGCGTTGACTGCTCCCAATCAGCCTGGCCGCACCTCCACCGCCAGCCAGTGGGAGGAGGAACACAGGGGGAAAAAAACAAAACAAACACCAAAGCGACTAAAAACAGACACTCATGACAGTACCCCCCCTAGGGATCTAAGATTAAGCTCCTGGGGAGCTTCCTCCAGTAGCACCAGGTACTGAAGGCCCCGGCGCCGGATGTCCACCAGACGCCGCACCGTAAAGGCAGGATGGTTGTCGATGATCCAGGGGGGTGGTGGGAGGTCGGCAGGTGGGCACAACTGGCTGGAGACAACAGGCTTGACCTGGGAGGCATGGAAGGTAAGGTGAATTTGCATAGAGACTGGCAGCTTCAAACGGACTGCAAACGCCGACGGAGGAAGGACAGGATGCGAGCGGAACCTGGATGGTAGGCCAGCTTCGAGGAATGGGCCCACTGCAGAACGTGTGGACGAACCCGGCAGGAACGAAGAGGGCGTGGGGGGTCCACCGCCAGGGTCCAGTTCCACCTGCTGGGCGTTGCGAACCGCCTCCTTGACCTCCATAATAGCAGCGGCCGCTATCCTGTCCGAGGAGAGAATAGGTTCGGGACCCACCTCAGCGTCCGGCTCGGTTTCCAAGAATTGCCGGGACAGGGTGTCGGGCTTGACGTTTCTGGACCCAGGTCTGTAGGTGAGTGTAAAATTTAACCGCCCGAAGAACAATGCCCACTTGGCTTGCCAGGAGTTGAGCCTCTTTGCCAACTGGATGTACGCAAGGTTCTTATGGTCAGTCGACACCACAAATGGCTGCTCCGCCCCCTCCAGCCAGTGCCGCCACTCTTCCAGTGCCATCTTATCTGCTAGCAGCTCTCGATTCCCCACGTTGTAGTTCCGTTCAGCAGGAGAGAGCTTACGTGAGAAGAAGGCACAGGGGTGTAGACTCTTGTCTGGGGCAGGCCGTTGAGAGAGGATCGCTCCTACCCCTGTGTCTGAAGGCATCCAACTCCACCACAAACTGTAAGGACGGATCTGGTTGGATGAGCACAGGAGCCGTAGCGAACAGTCGTTTGAGGGTTCCAAACACCTTCTCGGCTTCCGACAGCCAGGAGAAGGTCACCTTTGAGAACATCAGGCGCGTGAGGGGGGCCACGACCTTGCTCCCCTGATAAAACATCAATAGAAATTGGCGAATCCCAGGAATCTCTGCAGCTGCTTCTGGCTGGTGGGAGTGGGCCAATCCCCAATTGCTTTAATCTTAGCGGGATCAGGCTTAATCGGTCCCTCCGTGATGATATGGTCCAGGAACTGAACGGAGGTCTGATGAAACTCACATTTCTACGCCTTCACGTACAGCTGGTTCTCAAGTAGTCGTTGGAGGACCAGACAAACGTGTCGGACAAGTTCGTCTAGGTCCTGTGAAAAAATAAGAATGTCATCAAGGTACGCACCAAATGGTAAGCATTACAGAGACTGAGCTTGGTAAAGATGGTGGTACCCTGGAGTGGCTCGAACGCTGAGGAGAGAAGTGGCAAGGTATTTATTTTTTATGGTTATGAGGTTTAATCACCGGGAATCGATGCACGGGTGGAGGGTCTTGTCCTTCTTGGCAACAAAGAAAGAACCTGGCCCCCAACGGAGATGAAGATGGACGGATGATTCCCGCGGACAGGGACTTTGAGCGATCGGAGGAAAAATTCTGTGGTCTCTGATTGAAAATCAATTGGCATTGAAAACGAAAGCCGTGGCAACAATTCCCTGGAATATGGTTCGGGGTTGGTGATTAGCATGTCCCTGGCTGAGTTAGGCTCTGCCGGAACCGAGATGGGCGCTGTGGCCGAAGAAGGCGTCGCAGATGCGCTCTGTGCCGTGGTGAAGTTCGACATCTGAGAGACCAGATGGCTTACCTGTGCTGCGAGGTGCTGATTCGCCGACACGAGGGTTGTCAGTGCCTGGTCGTGGTGGGAGAAAGCCAGGCAAACTGCCTGTGCAACACTGTCTGGAGACTAGCATCATGCTCCTCTGGTGGAATTCCTGCTGGATCCATTGTGGCCATTTTGCACTGTTAGGAAAAAAACAAAACCAAAACAAACACCAAAGTGACTAACAACAGACACTCATGACAGTTATGAAGTAGTTACTTGCATTAGCGCTTCAAAATCTACTTAAATTGTCATCCTGAAGGATGACATGTGTGTGTGTGGGGGGGGGCATTTAAAGTACATTACTGCCAATTGTCTACACTTGTCATTAGTGACACATATGACACCTGCATCCGTTGAATGTCGTCATGTTACCGTTGATGTTGCTGCAAAGCTGGGGTACATAAAGCAGACATCTCTATCAGAAACCAGTCTTTTCTGACGTGCTTCTCTACTTTCCGATAAACTGAGGACATCCTTCAATTGAGCGGCGAGTGGCAAATAAAGATGAGATAGAAGTAATCAGCCTTTCTTTGCCAGAGAGTGTTGAAGTTTGGCTAAAGCCACTCTTCTTCTCTCTACTCCCGTACTCCAACTCTATCTTTCCATATTTCCCAACGTGGTTGTCCCCTGGCTGAACTACTTCTGTTTAATACAAGTGCATGTGTGTGTATGCTTGTCTTTTACTGTGTATGTGTGTGTGTTTGAGAGAGAGAAAGAGAGAGGGCAAGAGAAAGAGTTCAGCGCGTGCCCACATGCTAAGCTATCAATCAGTTCTCAGAGTGTAGCTGAGGCTACTGCTTTAACTCAGCTACCGCACAAAGTTACTTACCTTCAGACATCAGTCGATGCACTGACTGGCAAATCCCAGAGTCTACAGTTATATTTAATTTAATTTATTCACCGACAGTGGAAGACGGGTTATCGTTGAAAGGGGATCAAGATCATAATACCAAGACAGAATACCTAACACCGTTTCAGTGGACAAGGGTGGTTACTATTTTACTACACATGTATTATTTATCAGTTGCTGATAAATAATGATGACATGGAATGTGTCTCATGTAAGGGCTGTGACGGCTGTGACTTAACTCAGATGCCCGTGCTGTTCTTGTTTTTAACAAGAACCTTTGTGTAATTAGAAATTACACAAATTCTATAGACCCATGTTTATCACAGTTGTGTTTTGTTTTAGTTGGATGTTTGAATCACCTCAATTTCACAAAATGTGTGTCCAAACACAAAATATAGAAATCAAGGTTACACCCTGTCAACATGTCGTTTGATTCCATTGATTGGTTAATGAATTACTGCAAACATCAAATATCGATCAACCCCTTGCAAGCCCACAGGCACTCACAGATTTACTGACACTGGTATTTGAAAGCATATTAGTTCCTGTTACTGTCAGTTCTCGTTTGAATTTCATATTTTCTATATATATATATATATATATATATATATATATATATATATATATATATATATATATATATATATATATATAT
>CAAKHB010006214.1:0-15518 GCA_901007665.1 Aeoliscus strigatus | reverse complement strand
CTGGTATTTGAAAGCATATTAGTTCCTGTTACTGTCAGTTCTCGTTTGAATTTCATATTTTCTATATATATATATATATATATATATATATATATATATATATATATATATATATATATATATATATATATATACTTTTCTGGCTTTGATCAATACACTATGTTTTTTTCTTAGCTTTTGCGTTTCATTGGTCCGCAAACCACCTAGGCATGTGATGCACCGGGTTTCACGTGACATCAAAATAATTTAAGGGTGCATTCATTAACTAAGCTTATTTATTGTTGAAATCTATTCATACCCATACTAACGTGAAATAATTAAAGTACAATAGAAAATTCAATTTTAATGATTATTATGAGTTATGTTATTTTGCATACATTTGTCACTTTACACACCTGATCTCCCTACATCACATATTATGTGAAATAGTGTCTCCATGGTGATCTACCTCGGTATTTCTACTTATGTTCAGATGTAAATACATCATGATTTACATCTGAACATCTTTACATCTGAAGTATCTGTTAATATTCAAAGCTGGTGAACTGCTCCATCATCATGTTTTAAAATGCATCTGTTTCATCCTATGTGGGTTCACATCTATGGAAATGTCTATGGTGGCTTTGTGACTGCTAATATTTGTATTATTCAAACTTCAACCTGAGCAACAGTGTGAAGGACACCTTCAATGCATTTCTTTATTTTCTTACCCTTCCTAGTTATTGACCTGTTCTACTTTAAATTAAAAAAATATAAAACTCAACTGATCTGACATAGGATAAAAACACTTGCACACTTTTGTTTAAAAAGTAAAATATGACTAACAAAGCCAGTGGAAACATATCTTTGTGTTAAATGGATTGAACCTATTGTACTTGTATTGGGTCCATACTGGATGTTTGGATGTAATTGGATGTAATAAGTTGCACAAGTGTTTCTGAATCTAATTCTGAGGCTGTTGGTTGTGCTAAGGAATGGAGTGTGGTGTGATGACATGGAGATGACAACTGTCTAGGTGGATGCAGGTGTGGAAGCGGGTTGCAATGTTTAAACACGGTCTGAAGTGACAGCTAAATGACAGAGGACACAGAGGGGGAGTACTTAAATGTTTGACAGTTTACAGAAGATTGGCTCAAGGAGAGCAGGCAGGTTATGGGTGAGGCAGGGGAGGATGAGTTGGTAAAGTGCAGGGATAGTATAGTCCTGTGGAGTGAACCTTTGATATGTAATATATATCAGTAATTCTGACCGAACTTTGCTCAGCTTCAGATAGGTACCTATCAATCCTTGTCCTTGAGGCCATTGGCCTGGATTCTCTCGATGTCTTGTTGCTATAACACACCCGAGGGAGTCATCACCGAGCTCTGCAGCAGCTTACTTAATAACAACACAAATCATAGCTTCATGGGCAGCAGATCTCCAGGGCAAGGATTCAAGTACTCTGTCTTATGTAACCATAAGACAGAGTACTTATAGTATATATGAAAGATGGGCAAAACATCATATGCATGCATATACGTGCATAAAATGGTTTCTTTGAGTTCACTAACTTGGCAGACACCCTTGTTCTATTCACATGTTGCTTTGTTTTCAATCCGAATCAATATAAGAATGAAGCATGAATTCAGCAGAAGAACAGAATAAAATGGTATTCGCACGTGCATGGATTAAAATCAGTGGTGCCGTCAATGAGCAGACAAATGGATTCTCTCTCTCTCTCTCTCTTTGTCACATATACACACACAGAAGCACACCTGCTCGTACAAATTGCACACAAGAGCACTTGGTAAGGAAATGTTTCCTCTCACATTATGTGCCGTTAGTGTACACAACACCAGATGGTTTTTTTAGGTCATTGCTGTGCCTGGAGCAAAGCAGAACGAGAGAACGACGTCATCCCAACCTGTTGAGATGTCTCCCACTATTCCTAAAAAGCCTGTTGACTGACCTTCATTGTGGATTTCCACAGAACAGTGAAGTTTGCACACAGGATGACTGCACGTTGACATGAAAGAGAGCTTATGGTCATGGCAAGGAGGTCAACCATCAGAAAAAAAAGAGGACAAGAATTTGGGAAATGTTGTCAGCACACTTCCATTTCAAATGACCATTTGTACTTACTGAATATGTCCATTAAAGAAAGAAAATACTTGGATTTAATCCATATATGCATTTACTATGCTAGGTCACACCTAGCAACCTTCTCCAGCTCTTCTCCAGGTCTTCTGGGGGTTTCCCAGGCCAAATGAGACAAACGACAAACCCTTCCCATGTATTGGGGCTCTACCACGAGGCCTCCTACCCGTTTGATGTGTGTGCACTCCCTTCTCTGCCTGAACCCCCTCAGCTGACTCTTTTCATTGTGAAGGAGCAGCAGAGTAGCTCATCCAGAGGAAGCTCTACCCCCTTCACATGTCTGAGGTTCACTCCCTGCCTGCAAGACGCAGCCCGGCTACCATCTGGAGGAAACTCAGTTTCTGCAATCTCATTCTTGCAGTCAACTAATGAAAGCTCATGGCCATAAGTGAGAGGGGAAACTTAAAGTGACTGGCAAATGAATAGGCTCATTTAATCTCAGCTCAGGTCTTCACCATGACTCGCTCATGCAACGCCCACGTCACTGCAGATAACGTTCACACTCACTGTATCTCAGCTAACTGTAGCTAACTGCTAAAACTGTTGCTCTGTAGTCGGGAGCCTTCTGTACGTCTTCACTCGTATTCCCAGCAAAAATTCAGATGCATCTTCAGCCTGTTGGCCTGGATCATCTGTTATCTTTTGATCCTTTATTTAGTGTTATAACACTGTGAAATACAAATCGGTTTCTTTAGCACTGGGTTTGCTAGGGTGAACTGTTTCTAATGTTGTCCAATTTGTTGGGATTGTTAAGCACATTTTATGAAAAAACTAAAACTTGCTTGACACTGTGGGTAGCAGTGATAGACGAACCTCTGAAGTAAAACCAGTAATGAAAAGGCAGTAGCTCCAGCATGAGACTCCCTGATGGTATGAAACTTTTAAAACATGCTTACGTTTTTTTTTTTTTTTTTCTCCTTGGCTGACCTGTGTTGTCAGTATTGTCTTTTACTTTGTAGTTAGACTTTAAAGGGAGCATTTTTTTCAGTGATCAAACTTTAATTGGGTTTGAAAAATAGTCAAGAGAATGCATGTACGGTGTAATTAAAACAGATTTAGAACGTATAAAATATTAATGGAACAACTTGGATGAGTTCCAAGACCAAAATATGAGTCATTGTGAGGAAAACTTAGTAAAAAGAAAGATTTAGGAAAATTAACCTCTTTCCTTTATCATCATATGCACCCAGCACAACTTGTTTGATGATTTTAGTCGGATACATAAATGTTTATTATCGCCTGGAATTGACTGGTGTGGGACTGAAACTGTCATGCTGAGTTGAAGAGCTGTCAACCTGAACTGAAAAAGGCTCATCTACAATCAACTGACCTTTCCCCATCTGTCCAGGGGACATGCACCCGCTGACCCCATGTGCATGAAAGCAGGAAGACAGCGAGTGACCTTTGACTTACTATTGATTTTGTCACATCACCTGTAACAGAAAATTGATTGTGTTGAAATTACATGTTGGCAGCTAGCGACATGGACTGAGATCAGAATGGGCAGTCAGAGACTGATGTAGGTTTTTACCACCACAGAGTTGATGATAAGTGTAAAATGACATTGTTAACTATACTTTACATGATGGATTATGCAAATACAATACTCTGAAGTCTATAACTCCACTAATTCCACTAATTACTTTACACCACTGCCTTCATGCCCTTCTAATTATCAGATGTCAATCTCAATTCAAATTGCTTTGTTTTAGTTTTTAGTTTTTAGTTTTTTTTTCACTTTGAGGGCATAATGATCTATTCCCTTGAGCACCTGTCTGTACACGCTTGCGACCCCTAAACCAAGAATACTGATACTATAAATCATGTGCTGAAATAGAAACAGAAACAGAACCCCCCATACACCTACAGGCATATACATCAAATAGACTGACCTCCTCCATGAACATCCCCTGAGTTTAATTTTGGTGGGCGGTCTGGTTAACAATTGTAGAGGAACATGTAGGTAGCACTGAAGCAGGAGTGGGGAGGAGAATAATCCAGAGAAAGGGTTCAGGAGGGACTGGGATGGAATGAAGACAAATATAGAGAACAGAGGTCCACCACCAAGAAGCATGACCAAGTACTTTAATGGAGCAACCCCCCATGTTTTGTCTGTACCAATACATATGAAATGAATGCATCCAGAACATCTTTTTTGAGTCCTTTGGGAGTTAATCTTTCGGTATTTCTCCCCCATAACATCTGAACATAATTCATAAGAAAACGTGTGTCTGTCCTTATGTGTGTTTGTGTGACATGGATACTGAAGAAGAGGAAAACACAACTGCATGTTATGTTATGATGATGGTAATATTTCATTTTAAATAGAAGAAGAAGAAATTGGTTTTAGATAGCGCTTTTCTAAGTACCAAAAGACGTTTTACAGTGAAGCAAACACAAACATAGAAACTGAGAGACAGAAAGGCACAAGACGGAAACAAAACTGGAGAATAAGAGGGGTGGATGAAGGCAGGGGAGGGGCAGTCAGGAGTCGTAGGTGGTTTTGAAGAGGTGGGAATATGTATCTTTGATATCAGATCATGTAAACATTAATGGTATAACCTAGCTGAGTCTCAGACTGTTCTGTACAGCAGTGAGTGTCTTTGGGACATCAGTTCAGAGGTGCATCAACACGTCAAGATACTCGTCTCTGCTGGCAGTGCCAGGTCTGCTCGGTTTTGCCTTTTGTTGGGTCGAAAAGGAAGAAGGTCGGAATTTGTACATTTAGCTCATAGGAGGCCAAAGTCCTGTTCCGTAGATGTGTGGCTTGTTTTAAACACATGCATATAACATATAGTTACTCATCTATAGATGGGTGCGTTGATAGTTGGCACCCTCCCCCGTATGACAGGGTCAGATAATAACTACTGAGTGTGTGTAACACACACATGCGACACCACATTTTGTCCTTAAAAGGAACAGCTCAAACACCATGTGCGCCCTGCTGGTGTGGATCAGGACAGAGAGAGGTCTTCTCTTCTCCCACATGCATCACTTCAACTTCAGCAAAGCACCAGTGCCACCTTCTGTTTGTGTTTCTTTCCCCTGTCTCCCATCCTTTTAAATCTAAGTCCACACACACACATACACAATTTTTGATCGTACATTTCTACCAACTCCCACTTTAGTTTCATTCCTTTTCTTTCATCCTGTCTCCTCCCACCTGACTATAAACAAACTTCAATCCTCTCTGGAGAATTTTTTCCAGCTGTGGGTGGAATTAGTTTGAGGATGTAGTCATCTTTGTATAATGACCCTTATTTAGACTGCCTGGCATAATAATATCATATAGTTTTAAAGTGAGTTATTGTTTATTCTCTTTGAATTTCCAGCCGATGGACTTTAAACATCTCAGAGAATCGCTAATAGTGGAAATAATCCTTTTGACTTGAAATTAGTTCTGTGTCCAGTGACTATATATGCTTTCAACACTTTTAGCTCCCATAGAGCAATAATCATCAGTCTAAATATTTCTTTGAAGAAGGGTTTGAACTGTAGCTAGTACAAACCACCTATCCAGTAAAGCACAAGATTAACTTCAGTGTCTGAGAAAAAGGAATGACCGCCATTTGTTGCACAGATGACCAGCAGCAAATCAGTAACAACATGTGTCTGCTTGACAGCCCATAAAACTGTTTAACACACACGTACCCATTGATTAACCCGATATGCCTTCATTATTTGTCAAAGATACAGAAACAAGATCATGAATTCATGTTATCATGTGTTATCCAGCCCGAACCCACGTCGGGCGGTTCTTCACCCCAGCGTATGTGGTAGATAAGAATTTGCATAAGACATTTTTTTAAGAAAATGTAATTTTATTTTTTGTCCAAAGTCATAAAACATATGTTTATTGTTATTTTTGTTAATCTGAAGTTTTGTTGAGGTTGATTGTGCAGTGAGTTATTGGTAATGTCTCAGGGCTCTGGCAGGGGGAACCATGCTCCTTTTCCCCATTTTCCCCTGTTTAAGATATTTACCGTGCCCAAAAGCACTAAAAACTTAGTGACACACGTTCATAATTATGGTTTTATCACTGTGTTTATTGTGAGTGAAAGAAAATGAACTTTTGTACTGTTATTTAAGGGACGAGCACTGTCATTGTGTTAGTTAAGCTAAATGCTACTGCTGTCTCACTGTAATGTGTGCGTGTGTGTGTGTGTGTGTGTGTGTTCTTCATGTTTGCATTTATCATGACTGATGTATATTACTGAAAAGATACTCTGTTGAGTGCTTTAGAATAATATCGTTCTATATAATAGAATAATAATAATAATATAATAATATAATAAGAGTTTGTAAGATGCTAAAAACAATGGTTTCAAGTGTTACAAATTCCTGTGTACTGGTTAAAAATATAAGTTACTTTTGGTTGCACTGTTTATTATTTTGTATATTTTGTATTCAATACAAGACGAGTGAAGTCAAGAGCACCGTGTCTGATTCTCCATCGTCTTCCCTCACCATTTTCCCCTGTTTAAGGGCTCTACACGTAGCATCTTAAAACTTAAAACTCACACCTACGCTCGATATCCCTCTTGTCAAAAACGATTGTACTCTCAAGACCAGTGTAAAGAAATGTTAAAATCATCCATTTAGTTTGTTTTTCTCATCCAGTAGTTTTTAACTGAAAGCTGCAGTTGTTTTTGCAGCCGACAGCTGCGCTGCTTATGTTTAATGTTGTCAATGCCACAGGTTGGACAACGGAAGGATGTTAGAAATGTTACACATGAGCCAGACACAGCATAGGTATGGGTGAAATAAAACGACCACGATGAAGGGTAAGGTCCTGTTTTTTGATGATGGCAAAATCCAGACACCAGACTGATACAACCACTAGAGGGCACCAAATTTAATAACGGAACAATGGGTCGTAAATTCACTGCCTGCAAAGCAACCATCAGGGATTTTGATGGTTGGACAATCTTAGACATCATTGTTAATACCAGGTGTTTGGTACATGTTTGTTGGTAAATATAATCATAAAAATTATGATGATTATTATTAGTAGTAGTAGTAGTAGTAAACTAATCATATAAAATAATAATATATTATAAATAATCATTCAAATATTCAGTCACAAACAAAAAGGCTGAGGAACTTCATGCACCCCACTGCAGACAACATTAATCTCATGGTTTTGTAGCCCAGCAATGAAGTTCTATGCGTGTGTCTGATCTATGACGTAATTTCAGTAAAAACTTTATTCAAAATATGAAACAATTGTTTCATATCCTAGTTATAAAATATGAATGGAAAAAGTCTGGGAGACTTAAGAGCAACAGCCATCCCATGAGTGTAGGGATAGAATAGAATGCTATTCTATTCTATAGAATAGAATTCTATTCTATTCTATTCTATTCTATTCTAAAGAGCAACAGTCAGCCCCTGAGTGCAGGGATGTCTTTCTTGTGTGGTAGATATATCCACATGAGAGAAAATATAACTAGAAAACTCTATCAACAGGCTTTATTAAACCATCAAAGGTCAGATCCATCTTACAATCATCTGCCACTAAATGGAATAATTTGATTCATATTTAAAACTAGAGAAAGACAGTGTGGTCAGTGAGGCATTTTATCTGTCTGAAGATGGGTGTGGGTATGAAGGTGTAGCTAAATGTGAGGAGAGGGGAGATAGGAGGGAGCGAGAGCGACGAGAGGAAGTGGAGGAATTGGATTTTTAGAGAGATGGCAGCTAAATGAAGCCGTGGAGTGTGGTACAGAGGGAGAATGGCTTCAGACACAAGGTAATTATTTCCTGGCGGGTGGAATGGAAGGAGCAAGGGTTCCTTCATTAACTTGCTCTGTATTAGATGGATGGAGGGATGGACACATACTCTCACATGCACATGTGAACGTACATGCACTCGCCCAGTGAACACACACTGGCACCCGCACAGACACCTAATCACAACTAATAAATCAGCCTCGTAAAGTCAGGATTCTTAGTTGTGTGCTGTGGATATTACATGATGATTAAGATACGCTTCAGCTGAGGATGAGCATAACATGAGGTCAGAGTTAAAGAAAAATACTGATGAACAGTGTATATTTCAACCTGGCACAGCTCTCATAAATGTGGACATTTATGTCATACTTACTTTGAGGTCAAATATTTTCCAAAGTGAATTATGTCAGAAGGTTGACTTTACGAAAAGAACAGAAATCGACTGCTTAGAATGTTTCTCATAGCTCAGTGCACTGGTCTTTTGTTTTTTTTTAATCCAGCTGTTTGACCCAACTTTCCTGTTATAGCAAACACAGTTGTATTTTCTGATACTGAACAGACTATAGAACAGAGAAAGCTTAGAACTCAGTAACTAGGTATAAGCCAGCATCAACTTTTCAAGCACCCAACTCATGATTTTAATCATCTGTCCAAACCTATACTGACACTTTAGTCCCATGTACCGCTGTTGTCTCGACCGTTCCTCCAAACTCTCTTCTTCTTCTCTTCATCCACTAATGGCATGAAGAGAAAGGTTCTAGAATATACTCTGTCCCGTGTTCTCTTCCTTTGTCAAGTCTGCATGATCCCTTAATTTTAAAGCACATGTGCTCAACCTTGTGAAGAAGCTGAGGCTAAAACTGGGTTTTCTGGATTGCCTCTGCTCACTGTCTCCATTTGATTGATACAGCTTACCATTCATCACTGAGGTTGATCTCTGACCCAACATGGCCTGCTCTGGCAACCAGCTCCCACACTTGACTCACCTTTATTTACGATACAAGACGACTCTTGGTCTGAACCCTGGTTCTCTTCCTGGCCTGGGCTCTTTCTGTGTGGAGTTTCAGTGCTTTCCCCTTGTCTGCCTGGGTTCTCTCTCCAGGCCACATGAAGGACAGACAACCATTCATACCTACGGACAATTTAAAGTGACCAGGTAACCTCAGCATTCTTCTGGAGGTGGGAGGAAGCCGGAGTACCTGGAGAGAACCCAGGCAGGCACAAGAACAAAGAGATCTCTCTGTGTTCACCGTAAGTCAATCTACATCTGTATTAATTCCAACAGTGAAGTCCTCCCTGCATCTTCAGCGGTTCTACAGCTCCTGTCATATCAGGGCAGTGGTCTTTGATTAAACCACCATATAAAGGACATTTATAGTGACATTTATAAAGGTACGTAGGAGCACTGCCATGCCACTTGAGGTTTCCAAGGCGACAACATCACTGCATTGAAACTCACAAAGAGACACGTGTTAATTAAAATCTAGGTCCTTTTCAGCCATTTTCAAACACACTTGAGTTGTCTACATATTCTCATTAAAAGGACGTCCTCAAACCCCGCCACCCCTGATTATTTTCCTCTCCTGACAACCCACTGTTGTGTAATACACTGGTATCAGCTTTTAAGAGTGAAATAATCACCGTCACATTATTCAACATTCTGCGTAGAGTCACTTGGACTTTAGGTTTTTAACTGTAAAGACCTAGAAACAAGGCGATAGGGTGATTTGAAGTCTTACAGATAAGTGCAGAGCGGTATTGTGTTCATCAGTTTAAAAGGGGATTTGGAGCCTTAAGTTGAAAGGTTGGAGAAAGAGTTGGGAGGAGGGGGTAAAGCAGTCTTGTTTATGCCTCTCATAAAGGGCTTGTCAACTCTGGCAGCCCAGAGGAGAGAAACCAATTTGCAAGCTGACAACTCGTGACACGTGTGTGTGCATGACTAATGCCTTCAACGTCTCACCTGTTAGTCCTTCAACAGCGACAACGATTGCACCTATAGCTCACACACATAAACAAATAGGTAAACAGTAAAAGACACACAGAAGCATGGGAAACATATATTATACACACAGATAAAAAGCCAGTGAAACACACACACACAAATGTACCACTAAATTGATGAATTTTACTTCAGACGGGCGTCAGGATGAATGATTATGTAGGCTGTCCATTTAGGACAGTCATCCCCCATTTTCATCTGTGACAGCAGGAGACACCACAGTCTCTTCTCATCTGTCTCATACAGTGGAAAATAGAGAACAAAGTCAAACAAATGGATGGAGAGATGCACACAGGAACAATAAATGGATCCAAAAAGAAAACACTGCCAGTGTTCTCTGATCCCTGGCACTTTCTTCCTGCTTTAATATAAATGGTGAGGGTAAAGGTTCATCTCATTATCCTCCAGCAGCAGTTTATTTGATGTCATCACAATATGTGTCTATTTTTTGCTGTTTTTGTCTTTTCTGTTTTCAAGGAATCACTTATTTTTCAACTATTTTTGCTCAAAACAATTGCTGACTTTTTGCATCTTTTTTTTTCTATTTGCAGCTAATAGCATTTCATCCCGTCCGTTCTATGTGTAACATAGCAGTTAATTACTGCCCCAGAGGGCTTTTGTTTATTTCTTATTTACACTTATCAGAAAGCTCACACAAATATATTAAATTATTACTATAGTTTGTATTATTCGGTCCTTCATAAATACGTATGATAATGATACTTAATGACGTAATGTGTGGTGTCTAATGATAACAGAAAAGCAAGCAGAGGAGTCAATTTCTAAGACCATCAAGAGACCATCATTTTTTATTTTTGTTTTAATCCTGACTACGTATGCCCTTAACCCAGACGATGTTCAGGACAAGACTTCTTCTCACCATCCAGCCAATTACTGCTAACGCACCTAAATGAAAAAAATCCACTGCAAAACTACATAAACATCCAAATCCATTTTTGCTCGGATTCCTCTCATTCCTATGACTCCTCTTTCAGACCTTTTTTCTCCTCATGCTTCATGCACATTCAGGTGGCCAGTGGTCAGTGCTCCATGGCACCTCCTTCCACTACCTGCCCCTAAAAAACACCTGCACATGGAGCATACAGTAGATACAGTAGACGAGCACAGGCCCTGCAGAGGACCTAAGGGGCCGTCACACTGGGCACATTTGACTTGAAAGCAGAGAGGAGCTGGGGGAATTGTCCTAGGAAAAGCACCAAGACAAACAACTTGAAAATTCATAAAAGCCTTCCATGCCTAATGTAATATTCCCACGTGCCCCGCTTTCAGTAGTTCCCAACTGTGCTGATGGCAGCAGTTCATCCTTATTGCCTGAACATGTTTGTGTGATACAGTCAAGTGCAATAAAACATAGAGAAAACTTTGAAAACGGATGCCTACAGTCATAGAAAAGACATTTTCAGATCAAAGACATCGATGAACTTTTTTTAAATGTTATTTTCTCTGAATAAAATAAATTGACACGTATAAGCTGTGAGCCACCCTTAAGACACAGCAACACACAAATCCATAAAGCTCTCCTTCTTGTTTCTGTTTCACTGTCTCTTAAAGACAAATGCAAACACACACACACACACATACTTGCATTTGATTTCCCATTCAAGATTCAAAGAGGGACATGGGCTGAAGGTAAGGAAAGGGATTAGTCTGAGAAAGCATGAGAAAGCTGCATTATCCACCAAGATTATCCTCCTGCTGTTCCAAGGACCAAGAAATAGGTCTGTGTAAGTGCCTGTGTGCACATGTGTACAGGTGATTGTGTACCTGTTTAGAAGTAAACAATAATCTAGGACAAACTGGGGAACGGCTTTTTCCTGGAGAATCTGTCTTGTTTATGTTATTTGTTATTGGAAATGGAACAGAAAACATTTGACAGCAGGCAGCATTAGAACATTCCCTATGGACAAATACATGGACGGTAAAGTGTCTCTGCGCCACTGAATCTATGGTACCAGTCCATCCCCAGACGCACTGGACTAAAAATGCAAAGTGGTGCCCTCCACAGGTTGCAACGTTTCTGTTGTTCTCAAATATTGTTATTGATTGTATCTGGTGTGTTTGCTGGTGACATAGATCACTCACTTTACTCTTTGACCTATGTTCTTTGCTCCACTCCTCCATCTTCTATGTTGCTGGCTCATGATGGTGCGGTCGGAAGTCGAAAAGTCGACGGCTGCTAGCATCAGTCAATCTCCTGTGGCTTGTTGAAATATCAGGTTTACTCTTGTTTTTGTTTTTTGTTTTTTTTTCCTGAGCTCTCATGCTAGGAAATAACTCTGTTTTGCATTCTTGACCAAGTATTTGGAACCTCAGGGCTGCTCTGCATTCTCTAATGATGATAACAATTTTCCTGCTGTGCTTCTTTGTGTTTAATGACTTTCTCCAAAAAATCCTGCAGAACGCAACCAGAGGATTGGGTTAAATCTGAGCAAGCAATAATTTGTCTCACAGCTCAGCTTTGTGTCCCTCTGTGTGTTCTACATCCAGAGGCAATCATCGTATTCGTCCTTCTCCACAAACCTTTCTCTTTAAGTCATAATGTGATGGGAACCGGAGCCCTTCAGTGTGACAGACTATGAGTAAACACCAATGCATTATTTTATGCAGCATAAGATAAGTGAACACAAAACTCTCCCACTGGGCCGTGAACAAGTCCGAAAATTATTCTGCAGTGCACAAAAGCCCTTGTATCTAACAACACGAAGCAATCAAAGCAACCCAGTGACTCTCAACAACTTGTCATGTTTATTTTATTCAACCACTTGCTTAAATATTCACAAACAATTTTGCCCACTCTTCTGATCGGATGAATGAGATTTGTTTGTGTCCAGTGTGTTCAGATGCACTGAAAAAGAAAGGGGCGTTCTTTGTAATGGTGTTTTTCATCCTACCTGCATTAGTCTAAACAACTTCAAAGGCTGAGGGGAAAACATGGCATCCGTTATCTGGTGAAATGTGACGTAATGACAAGCAGACAGGATGCTTTGACACAAAAGGATAACGGATTAATGAACAATGTCAGTGTGAACAATGACTGATTCTTGAGGCTCACCCTCATTCGAGTTGGCATGAAGTAAACACTCTTCCCTTCTCTCCTCTCCAGACCTTCCTTTTCTCACTTCTTTTCCCCACTATATCTCAGTGTCTCTCTTTCACACCCCAAAGTTTAGTATTTTCCCCCAGGATTAGGTTCATTAAAGTGATAAATTCCACATTTCCTTCTTAACTTTTGGTTCCTGCTGGGACCCATGCACAAGCAAAAACACACCAGAGGAAAAAACAAACAGAATAATAATGATAATTATAATAGAGCAGTGGACAAAACCCCCAAACGAGGCTTGTGATCCAGTATACTGCATTCTTTAATAATTCTGGACAGAATCTCATATGCTTAATTTCAAAACTGTACCACAATCATTAAAAAACGTAATTATAGCACAACACAATGTATTGTAAAGTGTGATGTAAAGTCACATTTTTCAAGGATGCAACTGCAGACTTGCAGCATTTTCTCCACATTATATAACTGTGCCTGCTCTGTGTAGGGTGCTGGGATATTTTTTCACAGGCTGAGGTGACATTTACCCTCTTTACCAGATACCATCTGTCTCCTAAACATTAATCTACTCACGGCGAGTTCTTTAAACAGGGTAGATTTGAGTTTGAAGGGACGTCTGTCTGACTGTGTGTGTTTCCCGGCGTCAGAGCATCTCAGAAGAGCAGCTGAAGCTGGTTGGTACGGTGCGAGTTTCCTCCTCAGTGCCCTCTGCAGCCAGCGGAGACATTTACTCAGGGTCAAAGCCTATTTAATGATGGATGCAGAATATCTCTTTCTGTCTCTCCTCCCTCTCTTACCTCCTCTTTCCTCCCTGAAATGGACTGCACAAGGTGATGACACTTCCCTTCCACACAGGCTCACGTATAGGTCACCCACACCCCTCCCTGCCACACTCTCATATGCACATACACAGCCCTGTTTTCTCATGACTTACCCGGAGCTGCCCAGGGACAGATTATCTGCCACAGTGTTGCCCTGCCACCTCTGACCTGTCAGAAAGTTCCGTGAGAGCAGACCCCTGGCTCATGACTGAAATCCAATTACCAAGCCAAGCAGGGAGGCAAGAGAGGGGAGATAGAGCAGGTGGGAGCAAGGGAGGCCGGGCAGAGTGGACTCAAAGTTTGCTATAACCTGGCTCTCGATCAAGTTTCACTCCAGTCCCTCTTTTCTTTGCCCTTTAGTCCTTTTGCAGTGCTCCCTACATCCCACTGTCACCATACATGCTGTGTATGTCAGACTGTGTTTGTTTCATGATGCCTGCAAGGAAGAGGGAAAGGACACTGAATGGAAAAAAAGCAGAGCAAGTTAATCAGCTTCATATTATTAGATACAAGCCAGTGAAAGTTGTATGCTAATCTGAGCTTGCGCCACACATGAAAAAGGGAAAACAGTGTTTGTCCAAGTTTGGTGTAAGCTTTAAAAACTTTTTTTTTTTTAAGCACTGCATATTCATGAGCTCTGTGATTGCTTCTTTAATCTCTGAAATCAGTCTTCTGAAGGTTGGAAACATCTTTTAGCTTATCTTTGCATATCTGGATCGATCAGTGAATCAGAGTTCAGGTAGCTTTTATCAAACGTGTGGGGAAACTTTAAAGTAACCCTTGATGACGGGGGCCCCCATTCTGCTCCCAGAGGCTCCAGAGCGTCGTGATAACCAGCGTTATCAGCAATAATGTACCCAGCAATATCAGTTCACCTGGGATAATATATTACCTCCAATCCCATTAATGTCAATAAAGGACCTACTGGTTCTACTTTGAAGTTCATATACAGCAGAAAAACAAGTGTGATCCCCACTAATGTTTGGGTGATTGTAGTTCATTGATTTTTGTTTTTCCTTGAAATAATCTGATATTTAAACAGAAGCCCTCGTTCATCATGTCATTCTTGCTGTTAGCTCAGTAATACATGGCAACCTTATCAGGACCTCTACTTTACACCACCTTCTTCTTCTTCTTCTTCTTTCGGCTTTGTCCCTCTTCAGGGGTTGCCACAGCGAATCATCAATTTCCATCTTTCCCTGTTCTCTGTATCCTCTACTCTGATCTACTTTACACCACCACTCCATACAAAACAGCCAGATGTGGTGATCTGCTGATGGTCCAAATGAAACACCACGACCATCACTAACAAACAAACAGAGTACGACACCCTGATGATCTTACTCCTTTCAAGGACCTGCAGTTGAAGCAGGCCAGAATAACCTCTCTGTCTGACATAATTCTAACATTTCTACTGTGCCGTCACGTTTGATCCTTCCAATAGCCTTTTAGAAACGTTGGATTGCCCCCTACTGGATAGAATGGGCTAAAGTCTATGCATACACTGTACAGGTAAGTATGGTCACACTTCTCAATACCCTGTTGGACAACCACGTTTTCAGTTAAACCTCTCGTGTGCAACTGTAGAATTGTAGAATAAACACTGAAGTAGGACACGCCCACAGCCAAACATTAGGATCTCTAGAGAAAAAGAGAAAGAGCAGAGTGGCATTTGCTATTTTCTGTCTCTGCGATCAGTAGCAGTGACCCATTCCTTCAACAGAATCAACAGTGATTAGGTGAGTTGGAG
>CAAKHB010006212.1:0-61068 GCA_901007665.1 Aeoliscus strigatus | reverse complement strand
ATGAATAAATCCGCAGTGCAGCCAAGTTGCTCCATCTGATGTAAAGTTAATTGTGTACAAAAGCTCGTCACATGCGTGTGTACCTGTGTTCAGAGTCCAGAGCCCGGGCTCTCTGGTTGCTGTTCTCCAGAGCCACAGTCGTACTCTCCAGCTGCTGCCTCAGTCTAGCTGTCTCCCTCTCCCTCTGCCTCCCCTCCTTCCGTTGGCCATCCAGCTCCAACTGACACATCTCCTTCTCCTGCTCCAAACGTGCGGCCTCCAGTAGGGCCTGGTCTCGTGCCCGTGACAGAGATTCAACTTCCAGAGTGGCGTCACGAAGTTCGGCTTCTAACTCCACCTCTCGACGACGAGAGAGCTCCAAGCTGCGTCCCTGACGTTCGAGCTCCACCCTGAGAGTCTGGGTGGTCAGTTCCAACTGGTTACTCTGGCAAAAGGTTGAGAAGGTTTAGATTGGATCACATTTGATCAGTCACGGTTGCAAGTCAGTGCTGAGCCCATGAACATCAAAAGGAAACAAACTGTGACCACACCTGATAAACAATCCAACCCACATTTACAAAACCTTACACCATCATGTTCAACATCCTACAGACCTTTGAAATCATTCAGTGGACAATCTCTGCTTTGAAAACAATCAACCATCACAGCCTTACAACTTATTCTCTGAACGAATCTCCCTTTTAAAGTGTGGGTCACCTGAAGGAGTTTGAATCCCGACTCCCGTAGCCTTAAGTGTCATAATGTTTTCTGTTCTTTGTGAGTGGTCTCTGTTAGCGTTCTCCTTTAGGAATAATATTGGCACCACTTTTCACTACGTTCCACATTTCAAAGAATTCTGTATTTTTTTCTCAATCAAGATTAAACATTTATGAGTAATCTTCAGTTTGACTCACTCAGTCAAATCACACAACAGAGACGCAGAAGAAAATGTCTGCTGAAGGAGATTTAAATGGCTTTGACTCAATGCAGCTGAAACACTGGAAGTCTGATTCATGTTTCATTTAACGCACACTGACAGCGTCTCCATTAATTCCTCCTTTAGTCTTTGTTTCTTATTCATACACACAAAACAGACTCCACCTCAAACATTAGCCGAAAATAAAAAACGGTGAGGATGCCAGACTTGTGTTGTATAATTCATCAGTGAAATAATAGAACCAGCACTTCCTCTGGATCATGGACATGCTGTTGTTTGATGTTGAGAAATTAAAGAACACCGTGTGTTCTGTATTGTCCTTATACTACTGGATCTTTATAACTACTACAAATACATAAGACACAACAATATTGTTTTCTAAATACAATCATTTCTTATGATGTACTAAATTAGTGCGCCCAAGTACTTTTAATATTTCATTTTGTTCATTTGGAGACTGCGTCTTACAAGAGCTTAAACCTGTCTGACTGTGACTTCATGGAGACAAACGGTACCAGCGCTGTGTATTTTAAGATAAGTCCAGTGGCGTTTGGGAACACGTACTGGTACAGTCTGCACAAAAAACACTGGTTAATCCAGTAAAATAAAAAAACATCAGAGGAAGGATTTCCCTTTCTGAATGGAAGGTATTCATGAAATCCCTTTTTATGGTATTTACTTCCTGCTGACTTAGCATTATTCCTTTCCTGAGCTTGCAGTTTTACTGCAAATAGCCCTTTAAATAGTGTACTGCATCATCCTTTCAGAGGGATTACAAAGAACAAACAGAAGGTTTGGTTTTGTCCACTACAGCTACATAAAGGTGGTGAAGGTGGAACTCCCTCTCAATCCCCGGTCCCGGAGTACAAAACCTGCAGGAGCCAACCTGGTTTAATCACTGACTGGATACCAAAGAGCCCAACCAACACACAACCGCAAATGAACAGATTATTCTTAACTTGATCACTCCCTACCAACGTATTTATATATGTTTAAACATGCAGTTAAATGTATATTTTTGTATATGTAAATAATGTGTTTATACTTATGGATTTGAACTGCATGACGTGCATCTTGTTACATGACATAATCACAATGCCATCTGTTATTCTCTTCTCTGTGGCCCTCAGTCCTCTCGCCTGCTGTCACATGATACTCTTTGGTCGTACAGGTGCATCATGCGTGTATGTTTGTGGACGGCTGCTCTCCAACCTTGCGCTGGGCAGTGCGCAGAGCGTCCACCGAGCTGCGGAGTGCGTCCCTGTCCCTTTCCAGTGCCGCCCGCTCTCCCTCCAGAGTGGCAATGACTGCTGTTTGCATCCGGTGAAGCTCTGCTTGGCTCCGCAGGCGGCTCAGTTCCTCCTCCATGGCCAGACCCTCCGACTGTAGCACCTGACGCAAAGAGAGAAACAGTAGGATGTTGTGTCAGCGGTGCCGGGGCCGTTAGTACATAGACACACTTGTCAACATTGTGACACTAAAATAATTCAAGCCAGAAAAAGAAAATCAAGCACTGCAAGGCGACCGCTGCGTCAACTTGTTAATGATTGCATGAATATTCAGTACTTCTCATATCAGTTTGCGATGATTTAACTTTTACCTTGGTTTAATGAGATGAATTTTGACAACAGTCAGGGGCCACAAACAGAATAAATCATTAGAGAATAAATCTCACTTTCAAGATCGTCAACAGATTTAGAGACATAATCAACCAGAAAACAACAAACATCTATCTTACTTTTGCTGCACAGGCAACAGCAAATAGTTCAAGATCCACGGCGACTTTCTCAAATTCACAATCTTCCATCTGGCCCCCATCTCCCCATTCTTGCTCTTTTTTCTGCCATCCTCACCTCGGTCTGCCGGCGGGCCTCTGATAGACTCTCTGCAGCTTTCCTCAGATGCTGCAGCTCGGCTTCCACCAGCACCAACTTCTGTTCGGACTCCCAGCTTTTCCTGCTCTGCTCCCCCAGCTTGGAGCGCAGGTCCTGGGCCACCTTCGCCTGCTTGTCTGCCTCCTCTTGGGCCTCCTGGAGCCGGTTTGCCAGAAGGTCATTGGGACCGTATAGAGAGTTCACGTCCTGGTCCATGATGGTCTGTTCAACATGGTTTTTAGGATTTTTTAGGATCTTCAAGCTTCCCATCCCTGCAGCCTGGTCTTCCCCATCTTCCTCCCGTTTCCCTCGTTCTTTCTGGCCTCCCTCTGCTTCTCCCCTCCGTTTAGACTGGATCTGCTCCTCACATGCTCCTGCTCTTCCCTCTTCAATGTGGAGAACTTCTTCCCCAACTCCTGCTTCCCTTTGTGTTCCAATGAGTTCTCCTCTTGTCTCCTCATCATCCATCACCCTCATTGTTCCTTCTCCCTGTCCCCTGCAGGATCCATTTCCCTGGACTCCTCTCTCCTCCTTCTCCACCTCTTCACAATTTGACATCTTCCCTCTTTCATCTTTCTTCTTGTCTTCCCCGTCCTGCAGTCTGGTAACAAGCTGTTCCAGATGTAGCTTCAGGCTGGTGGTTTCGTTCTTCAAGTTTTGAATCTGAAAAGTACAAATGTTCTGTATTTTCTATTCCTTTTTTGTTTTATTTCTTGTCTTTAGCTCAATCTGTGTCCTGAACATGAATAAACTCTTTGTTCTTTGTCAAACTGCATGCAGGTTCAATAAAAGGAGGACATGAGAGAGGACAGGAGGGGGAGATGAAACACAGAAAATGATAAAAGGCACAAAAAATTGCAGACTAATTTTTTGGCTGTTTGTTTACTGATGAAAACAGACAACAGCCACTACTGCTACTCAGATAGACTTAAAAACACCTTACATGGAAATACGTTCAATGCCACTGCTGCAGATGTTTGTGACAGGAGAGAGAACCAAACATTTACATCCAGTCACACGGAAAAACATAATATCACAAGGGTCAACGTTCTAGTAGATCCTGGAACGTCAGCTGCTCTGTGTTGAGTTCATACCAGACTATGATCAACGTCCAAACGTGACATGGGACACAAATCAAGGATCTATCTTTCTGTTGTTTTCTGTAAACTCCCTGTGTTTGTTAGCAGCTTCTATCAAACGTTCTGATAATGGATTCATCCAATTTTAGGGACTCAGTACATTGTTTGACACATAAACCAGGTGATTTGTGGTAAACTTCACGGATGCTGCACTCACGTCCACCGTTCCTGCAGTTTCTCAAAGGCCAAACGCTGCTTCAGTCATACTGCTAAAAATGTCAACCTTGGCTGTCTCACCTCCCTGAGTTTGTTCTGATCCCCCACCTCCAAGGTCACCGGTGCATCTGGAGAGTCAGCCTGCAGTGAGAGGAAGCAGATTAATGTGGTAGTTCTCTCTACCTGTTTCATTTTCAGCCGCATCCCTCCGGTTCAATGAGCAACGTGCTGCATATTGAACATGTTCCAGTATGTGGACATCTATCGATGTCGGGTTGATTCAGAACTGTGTTAGAACGGTGTTTTTCCCCTTCCTGCAGCCAACCTGATGACAATCTCAGGTTATTATTTACAAACTAAATCTCATCTCTCGTCTCTGACTCCTCTGTGTTCTGCAGTCTCTCACCCCTGATGCTGTTCCAATAACTGAATGTTTAAATACATTACTTCTGATGACCTTCAACCTTTAAATGGGTAAATACAAACAGTTGTATCGATTGTTGCGACCCTTCAATCCTGACCCCTGACCCTTTGCTGGGCCTCCAACTCTCTCAGTCGTCTTCTCAGCTCAGCGTTCTCCTGCTCTGCTCCCAGCAGCCTCAGCGTCGAAGCCTCGTCTACTTCTACACTCAGCGGCCTGTGGTCTGATACGTGCAGAGAGAAATACAGAACGTTAGAAAAATACCATCCTGTGATGATGGTTGACTGATAATCTGCGCCTCTCGTCTGTCAGTGCGTGCAAAGAGGAAGGTGCTCTGACCAATCAGCTCGCTCTGCTCCTCGTCTGACTCCAGCTCCAACTGGAGGAAATGGGAGCGAACCACAGCGTTTGGAGGAGAAACACCGTTTCCACACCTGCACCGAAGATCTGCCTCAAGGCTCATGTTCATCTCGAGCAGCTCATCGACCCGCTGACGCTCTGTGTCCCGCTCCTACACACATACGGTCATTAACAGAGACACACACACAGGACAAAGTCTGACGATCATACACAACGATTGATTTTGTATGAATCGTCATATTTCATCTTTGGCTTTGACCATCCTCACAGATTTTAGGACACTTACTGTACCGGTTCACAAACATTCCATTCTACACATGTGCATTTAACATACATATGACAAAGCAGCAGACCAACACACACACACACACACTGCACCCACAGCTTCTACATCTGTGACTCTCTGGCGCAGCAGCAGGTTGTCCCTCTCCAGCTCCCTGACAGAGGAGCAGCGTGCCCGGGCGTCTGCCAGTTGTTCTTCCAGCAGCGCTTTGGTCTCCTGCAGCACTGCGCACAGCTGCTGCTGCTCCTGCACAGACGAAGGAGAACGGATTAAGTGGAAAGTCAGTAGAAACATTATCAGACTACGGGGTATGAAGGTGCTGCTCGTGTAGTTATCCAGTAGTTTCAGATTTCCTGTTCCACAGTGCTTCTACACTAGTAGGAAAACTACGATGATATGTTCCAGTGAACGTGACTTCAGAATTAGAATTTAACTGTGGGAAATGACATATACATCGAAACATTCTCCTTCCTGGGCTGTTCTAAGAAAGCAGAGCAAAGGCAGAAGGAATCCTGTGAGACTGTGAAGGTGACAATGAGGACACTGTGGGATGTTTGACAAGGATCTGAGCACATTTGTGCCTGAGAACAGTTAGAAAAATCATAGAATAAATCCAACCCTAACCCTAACCCTGGGTGTAAAGGCTTCAATGACCGCAGCCACAGTCTCTGTGAATGAAGCCGCTCCAAGGTGTAAATCCAGGGGCCATCATACGGAACAATCTTATTCTGTCCATGAGTGTTGATTGAAAGTTGATTGAAAGGCTCAGGGCCAGAAGAGGGAATGAGGCTTGAAAGATGAAGTACTTTTCTTTTCAAAATACTTTCTGCTTCACAAAGGTCGAAAAAATGTTTTTTTTCTGCTAATAATATTCACACTCACAACATTCTTTGTGAACTGCCTTTGTGTGGAAAACGACACGCAGAAGGGAACGAAACAACTTGACAACAAACAATGTGAAGTATTTGCATTCAAGTTGTTTGTGTTTTCATCCCGGTGTAAATGAGTATTTCAGAAATGTGTGCAGTGCGATGAGTTTGCGGTGTGCGTGCACCTTCAGCTGAGTGCGTGTCAGCTCCAGGCTACGCAGTCTGTGTTTACAGCTCTGGAGCTCAGTCTGGAGCTGCTCGGTCCGTGCGGCGCGCTCTCGGGCGCAGTCCAGCTCATCCCGCAGCGCACGCATGCCCCTCGCCTCACCCTGAAGACAACGGTTCTGCGCACACACACACATACACACACACACAGCGTACATACGCACACCGGGTGAGATGAGGTCAAAGAAGGTTGTGAACAGATCTGGGAGGTGCCGTTGAACAAATGTTGACAATGTCTGATACAGGAAGAATGAAATGTCTGTCTGTATGCGTGTGTGTGTCTGTGACGGAGGGTCATGTTTACCACCAACGGAAGCCACCTGCATTTCGTTCTCCCATACTCTACGAGGGTCTACTGTGAGATTTACAAACCTTTCATGAGCAGATACACGCCTTCATTTATGTCTGATACCCAGTTAATATCTAGGATCTAAAGAGCTTAAGAGTGTGAACACAAGAATGAAAAAGGATCATTCTGCATATGAAATGAATAATCTGAGTCTGACTCCGCCCACCCAGCGCTTCTTAGATCACTTTGTTGAAACCAGTCAGACCCATTGCCGGTTACTTCATTTATTACACGTGACTATGGAGTGACAGACACAAAAAATGGGTAGAAACAAATGAATAAGTAAATAAAACAAACTCCATGAATTGTGCAGAATGGGAATGTTCATGAATATTTAGCAACACCTTCCTGATTATATTACATCATTTGGTTAACTCCACCTCTTCTGGTCCAGATACACACAGAGAAAGGTCATCCACTTCTGATGCTGTGTGAGTGTGTGTGTGTGTGTGTGTGTCTGCAAACCTTTTTTTGGAGCTTTCTGAGCTGTTCTTCCATAGACTGAAGCTCCTGCTTGTAATCCAACACCTGGTCCTCTTTATCTTGCCTAAAAGACACGTTACCACGATCAAGAAGGACTGATATATTTTATAAAATCATTTCAATGGCTGTTTCTGTTAAGACAAAGAGAGAGCCCTGACCTCTGTCTTCTAGTTAACAACGGGGACACAGTGAATTAAAGCAGCATCGCAGCAGCTCATTGCTGAGTAACATCTCACAGTTTGGTGTTTGCTTAAGTGTGACAATAAATTTTTTGCACATTTATCATGCTGACCTTTATCAAGTTCTTTCACCACACACACACACAGGCGTGCACACACACAGGCGCGCACTCACAGTTGTTGTTTAAGGCGACGGAGTTTGGCCTTGCTGTCTGCCAGCTGGAGTGCCAGACCTTGGGGTGGCTCCTCGCTGTGACCACCCAGGGGCGCCGTGGGTGAGTCAGCCTGGGCCTCCCGCTCCCGACACAGCTCCGCTATTCGCTGCGAGGGGGAGGGAGAGTGTGATGGGGCAAAAGATGTGGCAGGGGACAAAGAGGACGAAGGAAAAGAGGGATTTAGGGAAGAAAGGAACATAACAGAAGTTAGACAATATGTGAGCAAGAAGAATGCAGTGTGAACTGAGTGTTTTTGGGGGCGTCTGTGGCTCAGTTGGTTGAGTGGGGGGGGTCGCTGGTGCAAGATCTCAGTGCAAGGAAATTGAAGATAATGTTTCTGTAGTTTCAGGGTTTAATAGACACAACAGACAGTTCACTGAAATGCTCTTGTTGTCTTTCTTTCTTTCTTTCTTTCTTGATTTATTTATTCTATTCATTGGCAACTGATCAACTCCACAGAAATTGTATTCATTCACAAACCAAAATGCCAATCTTCTAAACGGCCAATTCATCTGCGATGTCATAACAAGGCAGATTTTGTTGGACAAAATGCAAAATTAGGGGAGAAAAACAAGGGGCCATGTGCTGATGATAATAGCAGGACACGATGTGAGGAGTTGGTATAGCTGTGACTGAATAGTATTTTTGGATATTTTGGTTCAGATTTTATTTTCTGCATTACTCTCATTAACATATATGTACCATGTCCTGGGGTTTTATCGTAACATTGTCTGGTGGAGCTGTCTGAAAGCATAAAATGGAAAAGTTTTAATGTGTCCAGTCAAACGTTCATCCATTCATTCATTTTCTGACGCTTAATCCGGTTACGGGTCACGGGTGTGCTGGAGCCAATCCCAGCTGTCATGAAACACAGAAAGACAGACAACCACTCACACACACACTCACACCCAAGGACAATTTAGAGTGACCAATTAACCTCAGCATGCTTTTGGAGGTGGGAGGAAGACAGAGTACCTGGAGAGAACCCACACAGACACAGTGAGACTATGCAAACTCCACATAGAAAGATGCCTCATAGCAAGAAGGGACATTTTTAATAGCTCATGTTCCACTATTTGATCCATTGGTGCAAAAATGAAAGTGTGTGTTAGCAAACCTCCAGGTGTGAGTCTCTTTGCGCCAGCATGCTTTGGACCTGTTTGGCCATGGAACTGAACACCAGCTGAACGTCTGCACCTTCCACCTCCATCAGCTCCTCCCACTGGAGTGGCAGCACCATCTGAGGGTCCTGAGTCACCTGCAGCAAGGGCAGGTGTTCGTGATAAGACCAACGCTCATCTGGGCGACCACATACTGCAGTCCTTTCTGCATTGAGGGGGGGCCAGAATCATCTTCCTGCAACAGTATAACCATTCCTCACATCGCTCTGGTGGTGTATCTGTCTGGGAGACGTGTCAAAAAGGCTGCACTAATGCAAAACTAATGATCATGTAGGTGGGTCTGAAATGTCCTCAGCTGGAAGTTTTAAGAACAGCAAACAGGGGGTGCAGCCGTCCACACAGGAAGGGCACCCCCCTGATTTATGAGGAACAAACCTGGCAGGAGAATGGCTCGTGGGCAGCACGCTGCTATTGTGATTCAGTCATGCTGCTATGCAACATGCTGTTTTTCTAATGCTGGCAATTATTCAAGGGGTATTTTTTCTAAAGAGTACAATTTGGCATTTACGCTTTATTGGAAGTGACGGCAGACAGCAAGAGGAACAAGACAGAAGGAGAGAGGCGAAGGTGGAAAGGTGGGCATGGAAGTGGCAGATTAATCCTACGGTGGCAGCACGGGACACCCCGCCGTCTTTGAAAGGTTGCTTGAAAAATGACAAGCAGCACAGGTACTTGAAGCCCAAATAGAAAGTACAATAGCTCCACTGCCTCGGCTTTCACTTCTCACAGTGAACACGGTGTTCAAATCGTGAGCTGATGGGGAGCGTGGACGTACCTGCTGAATGCAGCGTGCAATGTCTGCCTGGGTCTCAATGTCCAGAGACTGTATCTGCTGAATGAACGTCTCTTTATTCTCACACTGTAGACACACACAGGGAGGGAGTGATGGAATATATATCAGGATCCTTTTGTTAATTGTCATCTTTGATATTGCCCACATATGAAATATTACAGCTTCCTTCCAAAGAAAGTCTCAACGAGGGAGTTTCATGACAAATGGATGACAACAAGTGCAATGGCACCGTCCTGGTCTCAGTGACACTGATGCACTTTCCACATTCTAACAACACATTCTATAACTAACCCACATAAAATGAAACATCTTGATACAATATAAGTGATCACAGGTGATCCAATTATGTGAAAATGTCTCTTTCAGATGTGTGCGGCTGTGATAGTGACTTTGCGTCTCAATGAAGTGAGTAAAACATTTCATCACCACATCACATGTTCTGTTGCAAACAAAATCAATCGATCAATTGGGGCTGCAACTCAGAAACATGCACAACAGTCACACCAACACCCTCTCAAATTGTCCTTCGATCAGCTGGGTCTTGACATCAGCTAAAGCGCATAATTGGGCCTTGAAAGAAGTGTGTGTGTGTGTGTGTGTGTGTGTGTGTGGGGGGGGGGGGGTGTTCACCTACAGTATTCAATTCATTAACCCATTTCATGGCAAATGAATCCCAATAATTGTTTTACAACAGTAGAAAATGCAGGTTGTGTTCAGGTTCATCACGGCTGTAAGTACTGACCCTCTAAAGCTACGGGCATGTGAGTGTGTGATCACCTGCACTGCACATCCGAGGACGAGAAGCAGCAGTCGCCTGAGTTCTTCCACGGCAGCCTCTGAGTGCACAGACAGAACTGTCATCATCATCATTATCGTCATCATCGCCACCTCTAACCATCAGCCTCCCTATCATTATCGCCTTAATGCCTTTCAGAGAGCTGAGATACGGACTGCTACATAAAAGTATAATTACTTTCTTGCTGCTGAGGGACGCGGATCTGATACGATCACATTATCTCGTACCTGTTAGGGGGTCCTGCCCCAGGATGGCAACGTTTGGAAGAGGCATCAGTATCAGCTGCTGCAGGTCTTCCTGCACAAAAGAGAGAAATGTGAAGGATGTTTAGTGGAAAAACAAGGAGGAGAACGTTTGGTGCATCCTGTCTGCCTGCCGAGGGCGAACCCGGATAAACAAGAGCAGAGCAGCAGAACGGCCTGCTGCAGTTTGTAGTGATAACAACACGCAGACATCCAATAGGAGCAACTCCTCTTCTTCTTCCTGATCAAGCAGGATTTTACAGATTTGGACAAACACATTTCAGTGAATGTTGTTCCCAGGAAGCAGAAAAACAGGTCAGACTGTCATGAATGATTAACGATCCTAAAAAGTTCCCTGCATTCATTCTATCTCTGCCTGTGTGGACAGAAAATATGGGTTTTATGGGACAGTTAAACACCAACATGCTACATTACCATTGTGCAGAGTCACTAAACATCCCGTTAGATGTCTGACACAAAACAAGCTTTACAAACTATGAGCAGGAACAAATTCATCATCACACATTTGTAAGACAGACTTGTTGTACTATATATCTTACTAGCAGTGGCTGTTTAATGTTCTGCCCAGTAAGATGTATTCAAATATTTCTAAAGCTTATATCATTTGCTTTTACGGGGTGTCATCGTGGCCTGGAGGATATTTATAGCAACTAAAAGTGTGTGACATAAAGACGCCTTAAGAGAACATGTAAAAGGAAAGAAGTTAGAATTACATTTACAAAAGAAAAAGAAAAAGAAAAAAAGCAACGTGTGAATGAATTACATCAAATGGAACGCAAAAAAAAAAGGACGTAAGAAGGTGAGAGTGGCGACAGGTGAAACCAAAAAACACTGATGTTTTTGTTTGGATGAATGAACAGAAAACAAACAGATGATCTGAATGGAGCGTTGTAACGAAAGCAGATCATTGACTTCTTAGACAGGAACCAGCGCTGAACCACTGTCCTGACTGCTCTGACTCAGCTGGGTGTCGTCAGACCCACTGAGGACAAATTCATTGTTTAGAGTTCTGCTGCTAAGTTCTTTAAATCCAAAATTAAAAAGAGATTAAAATCAAATAAAGATTACTCTGTGTGAGTCTTCCAGATTTCTGTTCCCTTCAAACCCACTTTTACTTGTTTTATCTCGTCACATCCCGTCAGTTTTTGTTTTGCTGTTATTCTCAAACTTGTATTCCACGCAAAACATTGAAACTCCCAGAACACACAGACACATTTTGCTGGCAAATAAGAAGGAACAGCCACACACACACAGACTTTGGCTCGCTCGTCTCCCAACTGAAGTGACACACAGCTCACATACACCTGCTAACCGTCAACATCCAACCACCGAGGAGCAGAAGCAGATCATATTTAGTTATTTATCAGTATTTATGGTTCATATGACATAAATTGCTCAAGAGAGATGCGATGTACCAGGAGGCCACTGTGTGTGAGTTTGGCATCTGAGCCGTGTGCAGCCAACCTGAAGTTTCCTCTCCCTTGAGGCGTGTGGATTATTGCCCGATGCAGCTCTGTGTTGGTCATTACCAAGCCTCGTGGATATTGATGCCAAATAGACCTCTGCAGAAAATTAAACAGACTGAACATTATATAGAAGCTGTGTGTTGGCGTCAGTACACTGATGTTCTCTCATGGGCAGCTCCACACGGCCACATACGTGATACTTTCCACAATCACAGACCGTGCATTAAAACATAGGTAATATATGCACAGTTACCCGTGTGATGCTAAAAGCGCCAACATTAAAGGAGGGGAGGAATTATCGTCTTTATCCCTCAGTGAGTCAGTGTCTGGAAATATTCTGGTGAGTATTGTGCTGAATTTTGAATAAACTTTCCCACCAGGCTGCTGGCCAGAGCAGTGAATGTAATTAAAACCCATCTGCAACATTAGCTTTTCCAAATCCCATCGTTCCCTCAATTATAATTTAGATATATATTTGGATCAGTGCTGGTTTTTATATAACAGGCAGGTTTCTTTCATGATTCCAGAATATTCTCTGAGCTCGCTTGTTTTTTGTTTTTCTTTGCTTTGAGGCCAAAGTGCCACATTTTGTCTGTCTTTTTCTACCTTTATTTGAATGCAATTAACTGGATGGTGAGAAACCATAGAATGAAAAATAGAAGAGAATAGAAGTCACATGATCCAAATTCACGCTGCACTCCTGCTTTGCCTTCACACGATCGCAGCAGCTTTGTACGCACACACATCTCCTCAAGTAGTGCATGTGACATAAACCTGTGACCAATGTGGAACCAAACATCTACAGAGGCACAAGCAGCTACTTTAAGTACACTCGCTGAAATTCTAGTTGAACGCCGCCTCCCAGGAGCTTGCCAGTTATCACCGGTGTTTTGTTGCTGTGAACCTTCAAGGGACATTAGTGATTCACCGACGATAAGGAAGTGAAACCTTGTCGCCTCGTGCTCTTCTGTTGTGTGTCAAGCTGAGCCTAGCGTACTGTGTTCAGTCCACCTGGCACGCACGCAGGAAAAGCTCTCATAGCTGATGACTTTGAATCATATTGAGACCGAAAAAGTTGGGTCATTTCCTAAAATGCCACAGGCATCTATGCACTCTACAAAATGCATTAAACTGAGAGCTATGTGATAGATTTCTTTCCTCTCTCCCTCCACAGCCCCCGAACCACAACTGCAACTGAAAAAAAAAAATCACCCTATTTGCCTGATAATAAGCCGGGACGCTGAGGAAGGAAATTTTTAGTGTTTCATCTTCTTTTCATGACGTCCCCTGCGTGCACTCCAAACTATTTACAATATCCTTAGGAGGAATATTCGTGTGTTGAGACTGATAGTTGTGCTTTGCTTCACTCCTCCATCTTGTCCTCCTTTTTGCTACCTTACAGCAAAACAACTGCTCCTCCAGCCTTTGCCATTTGTTGAATTATGTTTCAGGGTATTTCCACATTTTACAAGGCTCTGCTAGTTATAATAACCTAAGAGTCATTTCAGTCCATTCACAAAAAGTTCCTTTCTCTTCGAAAAGCTTCTGCAAGTCAGAAGCACACAAAGCCCCTCAGGTGGAGGGACATCTGCTTTCAGAGCACTGTTACATAATCCCAGTAACCTGGCTCAACGTGTCACATGACCACACTGACACACTGACATACTGCCCAACGGTGCTAACTGATTTATTTTCACAAAAGCACAATTAATTTGTTAGGTTTGAACAGAAAATGAAATTGAAACACCTGTGTTTTCTTGCTTTAATTTAATTTCATTATTGCAATGTTGTTTGCTGCGCCTATGATAACCATCGTCCTCCCTCTCCAAACATGGAGAATTCGTACTTTAAGACTGTGAATCCAAGAGAATCCAAGTCTTCCGCCTTCAGCTGTGCTAACAGCTTCATATTTAACACACAAATATGAGAGTGGCCTTAGTGATCCTTCTTGGTCAGAAAAAGATGATAAGAATGCTGAAATATCCCTTTAAGATTGTAATGAAAGTACCTTCACTCCACTTTTATTCGTATTTGTTGTTTTTCTTCACATACTCGTTCCAGTTCCTTAAAGCAGTTCCAGTAATCCGTGTCTACTATAAAGGTTTATCACAGATTTCCTGGACAGCAGCTGTCCGCTGCTGCTGGAGATGAGGTTGAGGTCATGGAGGTTAATGACCGTCCACCGTCACACCACACAAGCTACACACAGCTACAGCTTAGAAACGCAGCAGGGATCAGGAAAATGTATATCAAGGTCTCGTCTGACTCTTATGAGAATCCCAACGGACACACACAGGGGATTTATGACATAGCTTAGCTGGTGTCCCTTCTTTTACTCAGTTCGTGATTCACACAACATGAGTCACGTGAACTTGATGTTGTGTTAATACGTAATAGCCTTCATGGCCTACTTAGCTCAAGTTTTTTTGTTGTTTAAAAATGCAGTAAAATGAGTCATTTTCAATTCGATCTCAGTAATAAGTGTCATGTTTTTAGAGTGAAATGCTTGATACTGGAAACTGGATGAATTCTCAGCTCATCAATCCTGATGATGTCACACAGTGTCTCAACCAGCCACAGTTCTTCCTCCTTTACCTGATAGAATGCTCTGAGGTGTCGATTTAAAATAGAGAAGTTCTGGATTCTCTGCATGTGGTCATCTTTCTCGCTGTCATACAGCCGCTCCACCTTGGGGTTTGGGTCTCTGAGACAAACACAGACACAGAGTCACACACACACACACACACACACACACACACGGAAGTGTGTTTACTGCAGCTTAATCAGACAGCCCCACTCCACATCTCTCCAGATGAAAAATTCTTATGCAACGGCGCATTTAAGCAGCAAGTGAATCCAATTTTAATGAGCCCGAGAAGCAGGCAGTGAGAACCCACATTCAATTATTTGCAGAAATAACTGAGGGTTAGGTCAGGGCAAATTAATCAGCTGCTAGGCAAATAACGGCTAATATCTTGTCTTAACGGTTGAGTGTGAAAGGGCTTTAATCTGCTAAAATTTGAACATGGGACAGAGGAATTCAGTGGAAGTGACTAACAAGGTGTTATGTATGCAGAGCCCATTTCATGATTCACTGGTGATTTGTAACAAATACGTATTGCTCATATGTTTTTGTCATTTTCCACAGACTGCTGAACAATGGGAGGTTCTGAAAGGGAATCAGATACCTGTTACATCACATATCTGTGAGAGATGAAAAATCCAACAAATATTCATGGCTTCAAATCTGCCTTTGTCCACATTCTTGCTCTTCATGTCCCTCACCTCTACTCACTTTTTTGCAGCCTAAGAAAGTCAAGTCACATCAGCTTTTATTTGTCTCTTCCAGACAACAGTGGTCTTGTGGCAATTAGCATATCAACTATTAAAATAGAAAACCTGCATTCATTCGAGTAAGCTCTCTGCGACGGAGGCCAGAGGTTGCAAAGCAAAGGAGCAAGGAAATGTTAATCAACCTTACATGACCCTCATGACCTCGTTGAGGAAAATCCCACTGGTCAGCTTCAGATAGCGGTCTCGAGCACTCTGGGAAATGGAGTTCACATCCACGTACTGGTTGTAGAGTCGGACACTGTTCTCCTGTTCCACCACGTCCTCAAACAGCTGAATCTGTGTGAGCCAGAGGATTATGTTGTGTATTTATAAAAACATGAACATTGACGAGGAGGTCATCAAAGAGGACAGCTACCGCCGCAGAAAAAGAATACAGAGAGAGAGAGAGAGAGAGAGAGAGAGAGGGACCAGGACGAGGATCAGTGTAGTGAATGCCTTTGACACAGGAAGCCACTCGAGTTTGTAGATCAGTGTGGACAGGTGGGATCTACGCACACACACTGGGAAGCAGTTCACAGAGACAGGCAGCCAAGAAGGACAGCAGCCAAGGTCTCCTTCTCTACTAAGAGGAGCTGTGCCAATGCAAACGGCAGTATAATGAGGTTTATTCCCATCTGGACCTTCTAGAAACTGCAGTCTGTAAACAGAGTAACAAGCTCAAGTTAGTGTGGCTGATAAGAGGAGGCAGAGTGGGATTGTGACCCGGTGTGACAGGGTAAGCGGTGTGTGTGTGTGTGTGTGTGTGTGTGTGTGTGTATGTGTGTGCATGGACAGAACCGATGCCCTTCAACATATGAACTCTCTCGTGTCACTGATTAAGTGCCCTTGCCGAAGTGCCCCTGAGAGAGATAGTAAACCTTTGCCAGCTGTAGGCACTTCAGTGAACCTGACCTCTGACCCCTCCATGGAAGGAGGACAACAATGCCGTGAATGTACCTACAAGCATCAGCCAAAAAAAAAAAATCTACTTCCGTTCATTAACCGGGAGAGAACAGGAATAAAATGTGTTTGAGCTGATTGCATTCCCAAGTGGAAAACCCAGCAGGGGGTTCCGTTCGGGTTCTGCTACGAATGCCAGACAATATTCATTACACAAAAACACCTATTATATCAAAATGAGATCCAGCCCAAGAACAAGGAAGTGTGAGGGCCAGTGGAGAAACAGCAGTTGGTCAATAAGCAATGAGGGCAACGTACAAAAGGAGAAGTGTTGGTTTTCAGAACAAAATAGCAACAGCCTTCTTTTTGTTTTGTTTTTTACATGATTATTCCAGTTCAATAAACTAGTCTTTTTTCTGTCTGTGGGCCAATGGGACAGGATCATAACCCTGTCTAGGACAGATTAATGGAAATTATGTCTCTGAAGTCAGATTCATACATTGTTTCTGCACAGTAATTCAGATTTATTCTCTTCTCTCTGCCTCTAGAACTGATGACCTTTTCTCTGGCTCAAAGGATTAAGGATAAATGACATACCCACTGCGCCAAAGCACTTTCCATGAATTCCTCTATTATCTCCATAATGTTCGAGTCCATTGTTGAGCCACAAGAGATGTGAGACTGAAGCAGGCAGCTAATTAACAAACATTTTCAACGCATTCGTAACGAATCATGGAGAGAGAATCCATCTTGCGTCAAGTGGAGGATTTGACATTGGTGTGGCCCTTCCCCTCCCTCCACCTCTGTCTCTTCCTCTCTAACTGCGTGTCAGTCATTTCATTGCAAAACCACCACACCGGAACTGACAAAAACGCGCCTCTTGCGTCTTTTTTCGAGGCGTCATCCTCCCACAGCTTCTTTTAACCCGCACACACAACGTAATGCGACCAAACATGCGTTTCTTTGTGCGCAAACGCAGATTGTGGTTGTTTTGAGAGCTGGAGCGAACCTGTTCACAAATGTTCGTTCGTTCCTGTTCTCGGTTCCCGGTTTGGGCTCGGTGCTGGTGAACAGGTGGGAACTTACTGACTGTCGGCCTCTCAGCGGGTTCCTGGTCCTTTTCACACGCTGTGTACTAGCGACCTCTGGTGGTAGAATAGGGAACGTCACCTACAAATCCTCCAGTTTACATCGTTTTCAGAACCAACTCACTGTGGGGAGTGAAACCAAGCAGTATGTAAGCGTTGTTCCTCTTGCATAACAGATACACCATAAACCCTTAACACCTATGTCAAATGTCACATTCACATAATACATGAATAAAACATAAAACGTTCCTTAATAATCTGCTCCTCCTTGTACAATTTAAGATCAAATCCATGTGCAGCCACTGAAAGTGTGTTCACCTGTATGAATAAAAGAAAACATTCAGTGGCTTTATTTTAAGATAGGGTTTTATTAAAGAAGAAGAACCACACATTGAGTCAACCTGTTGCCCCCATAGATCACAACTATAATACTGTATATCCTTAAACAAACTACTTCTCTTTGTGGATGACTGTCAACACTGTGTGTTTCCAGTCCCTCTATGTATGTATGTTCTTGTGCCGTCGGTGTGTCCTGATAGTGCCTGTGCAGCAGTTCTGGGATTAACTATCCTGGGATTATCAGATTGTTTCTGAGCTGCCAGAATAGACGAGATGACAGCTTCATATAGGGCACTAAAAACACCCACACACACATACACACTCTCGCTGCTGAACTCAAATAACCCACTGTCACTTCATTTTCCTCTCATGTACAACAAGTACAAAAGGAAGCAGACACTACAAAGCAGTTAAAAACGTCTACCTTTAATAGGCTATGTGCGTCGCCATTGTAACAGTTTCCCAAGCATTTCATTGCAGTATAAACGCTAAAGCTGTGAGATGAATAACACATGGGATGAACTAGTGTCATATTAGAGTGGAAACGGTGAAGTTAAAATGTCTGAATGTGTTGATTCGGTCACTGTGTGCCTATTTACCCATTTTAACTGAATTTAATCTCCGCTAGTTACAACAGAAAGTACTAGACATCTCCTGAACAGATTCTCTGATGGTCACACAGAGGAGATGTTTGGTGTCTGCACAGGGTCTAAGAAGATCCCCTATGTGTCCCCCCCCCATTTGCAAGGGAGCTGCATTGGTGGAGCGTTATTCAAGCCTAACGTGTCGAAACCAACCAGCCAACTCACAAAAAACCTTAGACACACAGCCTCTCGCATCCCTTCCTCCTCAGCTTGTATTTAATATCACTCCCTCTAGCTGGCAGGAGAGGGGGAGGCAGGCTTCTCTGCAGTGTTATCAGCCTTGTCTGCTCCTGCATCCTCAGGAGACTCTGCGGTGGGGTCGACCTGCCCAATTTTCAGCATGAGGAGGACTTTGGCTTTCAGGTCCTGAAAGGTTTCCTTCACTCCTTTCTCCAGGAGATAACCCTCGCTGTCGCCCTCGGGGTTCTCCAGAGCCATGGCTCCTTCCACTGAGGTCTGCAGGTACCGCAGGCTTAAGAGCACAGACATCTGTACAGGTACAAAGCAAAAGAAGGGATTGTATTAAAGTCCTTCTATACATGTACATATAACAGTAACCAATAATTTTACAGTTTTACTATCATAAATACCAAAAATAGGGTATTTTGAGCAGTTCAAAGTTGTACTGTTAACACCTGCCTTCATTTCATCAGTTTGGGGACATCAGCACATCAGCTGGTATTTTGGATGTTACTTGTTCAGTCCTGAGCTGCGTTAGACGTTAAGCCCTTATTGCTCCTTTATTGCAGCGATTACCATCAAAGTATGAGGGGCTGCTGTGTGAAATCCATTAACCTTAACTTGATGTCCATGTTGAAAATGAACATGAACAATAAAATCCAACCCAAAGCAAATGGGGACAAGTATACAGCTGCTGCAGTGCATGAAAACCTGCACAGTCACCATGTCATGTGATGGCTGATTTTAGTTTCATCACATGGTGGTGTGATCTCAGGCAACGTGACTAGGAGCTGGTTGAAAATCAGATGTTATTTACATGTCAGCTTGAGACCTTGCTTACACATCACATGGCACCCATCAGTGCCTGGAAAAAAACACCCTTCTGAGCTGCTGCGTCAAGTACAGATAGCCTGCCGACCTTTTGCTGTTCTCTGGCCTTGGGGACTAGTAGTTGTTTGAAGTATCATAGAGAATTGTTTAAATGCTAAGTGCCCTAGAAAACATTATTGAACTACCTGGATAAAGATGACTGACAGCACGCCAGGACCAGTGGAATTCATCAAATCCATGTAGTAGTCGATCAGAGCCTGCCTACAGCCACGGCTGTAAAGGTTGAGCTCCTCTGATTGGAACTCGTAGTTGTAGTGGGCGCTGTTATCTGTCAGGTGGTACTGCAGGCAGGGGCGTGGGGATGCCGGGTTACAGCAGCTGAAAGGAACACCATCCAACAGGAAACGCCCATCTATGTTACTCCGGATGCGACTGTAGGCATTAGGGACAGCAAAGTGGAAGATGAAAGACAGGGGAGGAGAAAGTGAAAAAATGAATACAATGGCATATACAGGCTGTATAAGAAGTCCAGTTGCCTACAATTTAACCCAGCAAGATATATAAGAAATGCCACCTTTCTTTTCTCTCACAGTTTTTCATTTATTTCACTGTTCACTTCATGGACAGCCTTTCCATCCATTTGCCATTTCCTTTGAAAGTAAATGCCAGGCCTTGGTCATGCTCCCACTCTAGTGCTACATCTCCTTTTCTCCCTCCAGCACTCCACCATAACATATTGTTTGACCTTTTAGAATGTAATGACTAAATATCTGTCATTCATCCAGACTTAAAGCCAATCTCTGCATCTGACTCCCTCCCTCTCATCCTCAGCCCTCATCATTCCTGCAGACTTCCTTCTATCAAATTCATCATCACCTGCCTGCTCATCACTGCATTGCTATTCACTTACTCTTTGACATCCTTAGAAGTAAAATCCAGGAATCTGCTGCTGACCCACTGGACCTCAAACCAATCCCTGAAGTTGTTGTTCCCGCAGCAGCGAAACTCCATTTGCAGACGATCAATGGTCTCTTTCTGAAAACAACGTCCTGGCACATCTGTGTCCTTGTAGAACCGAATGCCATTTCTCAAGCCCACCTGAGAAAGGAGAAGCAGGTATGACTCAATACTGCCCTTAGCTTGATTCTACAACTGTCTGAATGGAAGTTATGAACACCATTCTCCCAAAACTGTTGTTGTTGGACTCCTATCCAGAAACCACCTCTAGATGTTCCGTTTGGCTGAGAGCTTATGACTGAAGGTCATGGCAAAGGATTCAAATGATATGAGTGCCTCAACTTTGTATTTCCCACCTTCAGCGACTCCTCCAGGCGTCCCTGCAGGGCGTAGCTGAGCACCACAACAGCAAGGAGCAGACAACAGAGGAGTGCAGCGACAGCAAACCAAGCCAACAGGAGAACCTTCCAACGTGGGAAGCGATTTGCATCCAGGGAGTCCTGACACACCCGACTGGCCAACCAGTTAGTACCGATGGAGGCCAGGCCCACCATCATCAAGATGTTCGGCACCACATGAATCTCTGTGTTGTCCATCACCTCAAGAAAGAAAAGCACGAATACAATAAGACATAAACAGCAGACAACCACAAAACATTTTGTACTGTCCATGTTTTTTAGGAAGTTGCAATTCAGTTTTGCGTTTTTGTTTTTGTAGAATTGCAACAACAGACTACAATTGCAAAGATGAGTCCTGTTACTACAAATGTCAGCCATGGAATTTGTATTGGCTGCATTTTCATAAACACATAAAACTAAAAAAAACAGTTATTGTGGAATTTACTATTGTAAATCTAAATGCACTGCTGCTTCTCTTTATTATCCTCATCCGGCAAAATGCAGTGGCTCTGTTTGAATCCACAGATTGCACTGAAGTAGTAGTGGATGGTAAGTTGTACTGAAGCAGTTGTGACAATGGTTTTGGCCAAGTTATGTTTTGAAACTGTAATAAGTTGCGTTGCTATTGTTGCTACTTCCAAACCATCTGGTCAGCAAATCAATCACACTTCCATAGCTCAGCCAAGAGATTATGGTACCCGACCTCTCACAGGAGATCAATATACATACATTCCATGCATTCATGCGTTCATGCCCTGCAGCGTTCCTGTTTTGTCATTTGGTTATCAATGCTTCTGACCTATTGATGTCAGTCAGAGGTCAATTACATCTTTTTGAGGTCATGACCTCAATCCTGATAATTCAGCAAAAAGCGAAATGTTTGCTTACAGCTTTTCATCACCGAATACACCATATTTTGAAGTTCTTGAATGTGTGTCCCATTGTATGTCGAAGGTGGTATTTGATGTGCAGTGTGTGTTTAAGGATTAAACAAACTGATTCTTGAAAACACCTGTAAACCAAACTGAGCACAGACAAACCTATAAACACACAACGTGTGGGCTCGCTCGTGTCTACATGTACCTCGGCCCTTCGGAGCAGCTCTATCTTAAGGTAAACCCCCAGACAAAAGACGAAGGCCCCACACATCACTGCCATCCAGGACAACAGCCACAGGCCCTGGGCCAGACGCACCCGCCTCTGCTGGGTGAACTTCATCTTCAGCAGCACCATGGCTCACTACCTCACACTGATCCACTCAAACACGACAGAAGGGACGACACGAAAAAGCTGAAAGGAAAGTGGCGCAATTCTGGCTAATAAAGACGAGTCAATCCAGAGGCTGCATGAAAAGAAATTCCAGATGCAGGTCACTAGACTTTCTGTGACGTTGAAACAACTTTTTGGATTAATCCAGTGGTCAATGTCAGCCTTGTGCTTGTCGTTAGTTAGGTGAGTTATTAGCAGGTTGAGCTCTTCTAAGTTGTTCCAGGTGGAGGGGATAAGCAGCTAGATCCCTCAGATGGCAAAGGACACAGAGAGGACAATCCAAAAGTTTTTACTGTAATGTTGAATATGTCCCAAAAAGATTCTTAAATAATCCGATTCCAATCCCAAAAAAAAGAATGGATGATGAGAAAATGATGAGAAAATTATGAAACAATGAAATATGAATGATATTCCTTTTCACAGAGATGACAAGTTTTCCACTCAATTAATCGGTCACACTGCTGGATCCGTCCCTTCAAGCTGAAACCAAAGATTTTCTCCTCTTGATGTGATGTGTTGGTCTTTGATGGCGCCCCTCTGAGTCTTTGCATGTGCGGCTCCCCCCTAAAGCACTGTACCCATGGTTGGAGGACACAGAGACTGGCCAAAGACAAGAGTTTGGAGCCGTAATCCAACTAACCCATCCCTGGGATCCTATTATGATCCAGGGTCCAATGAGAAAGCAGGCCAGTGTCTGATCAGCAAACTTGTTCTGATAGACACACAGGCTGGGAGGGCCGATTGGACTGTTATGACAGCTGGACTTACCTGACACCCATCAACACAGGCTGGAGCACTAAGAGGTAGAAGAAACATGACGGAGAGTGAGAGTTGAGGCCAAGTAGTAGGAATATGAATGCGACAACATGTGATGTGTTGTCCAGATATTATTGTCAGAATATTGACACGTGTTACAACTAACCCACCTCAAACTTGATCATTGTTTCCACAATAAGCAAAGCCAAGTTTACCTCATATGAGGTTAGCTTCTGTTAAAGGAGTAGGAAACATTTCATACAGAAGCAGACTTAAAACATTCCTTTATGATTAAAGCTGCCTCACAGTCGCCTTGAACCATCTCTCAGTCAATGCTCTACAGACCTGGAGTGCTGGAGGACCTCCCATGAGGCTCCAAACCCTTCTCTTCTCCTCTTCCCCTCCACACATGATGGTTTTGGTATTTTGTCTGGCTCTGATTGAGGGTCTAGGGATCGAGGAACTCATACTTTAAAGTTCACTGGATCATTGTGATGTGGAATTTTGGACTGCGTAATAAAATTGAACTGATTTGACTTCAATTCAAAAAGATCATGAGTAAAAGCGACAGTCAACCAATGCCTGCTACTCCTATGTTAGGTGATATGCATCTAATATGAAAGAAATGATAAACGTGTCACTGACAAATTATTTAACAGTGTGAAAGAGCAGCCAACCGTTGAAGAAAAGTATTTTTATTTGCAAAGGTTTTATTCAGTCTCTCGGTGCTGTACACCAGTGAATGCAGATTTACTCTGGAAAATGCAAATGAAGTTGAAGGAGGAAGAAGTGATGGTGGCCACCTCAGTGTTCTGATGATACAGAAGCCCTTATTGATTTGGTGTGTCAAATATGACACACTAACTTGTTCAGTTCAGCTGCAATTGACACCTCTGAGGCAGCAGAGACATTCACGAATACACATTATTCGATGGACTAAGACTGAGCCAGTCAGAGGCCTGTTCAGGGACAGTGAAAGTAAGAAGCCCTCCTCTCACTTGTGCTTGCAGAGTTGGATTTAATACCGTGTGATGCAATGAGAAAGGCTAATGGAGCTGGATCAATAGGATTAGGCCATTATAATAAGTATTTATGACAGCTTGAGTCACAGTGTCAGTTAGGCTGTAGCCACCATTTTACTACTGACTTTTATAAAACACCGGACAGGACACTCACCTTATGCTATCGTGTTATAATATTAATTATAATATATTAATTTATCACACCAAATATCAATGTCATATGATACAGAATCATCGCTGCGACATAGGTGCCATCTTTGAGATATGAGTTTTATAATGAATCATTGCCATTAATATTTTCAATTTGACAAAGACACTGAGAAAGAAGAAAACTAAAGACTTATGTTGTCATTCTAACAACATTTATTGGTACAGGTACATGCAGTGTTGACATGGATTAAAAGTGCACATACCTGCACAGAGGTATCACAATGGGATGGTGTCTACGGGTTAAAATAACACAAATAAATATGTTTCACTGCATTTTATCTCACCGACATTCAGAGACATCTCTGAGCAGAGCTCATAATTCAATCACTTCCATTCTTTCGTTTTCTATCACTTTTTCCAGTTACGGGTAGCGGTTGTGCTGGAGCTGATCCGCATGAGGGACAGACAACCGTTCACACACACATTCACACCTAAGGACAATTTGAGTGACTAATAAACCTCAGCATGCGTTTGGAGGTGGGAGGAAACCAGAGAACCACACAGACATGGGGAGAGCATGCAAACTCCACACAGAAAGATCAGGAAGTCACGAATCAAACCAGGGACATTCTTGCGACGAGGTTACAGCGCGAACCACTGCACCACCTTTTCACCCAACTTTCTCCTTTACAACCCCTTAAATCCACATAAGCATCTTACTAGTGTGGAAAGAATATTACATGTCATCTGTCATATATACATTTATACAAATATGTAACCAAACTTCTGCAACTCAATCAGAACATTTTTCACATACACACACAGCTGCAAAGAACCTTCAGCTGGTTGATTTATCTTGTCCGGAAAATTTCACTTCACTGTTGGTGACATTAATTGTGATGAAAGCTACATCGCTGAAGTGTTTGATCAAAAGACAAGTGTCTTAGTGTCTGTTAGTCAAGTCTAACACCTGTATTGAATTTGACAAGGTTGTCTGTACATAATGAATTGGTAGAATAAATACTTCACGTAAAACACACACTGACTTGCTAGGTACACCTACGTAAGTCATACTATAACAGTATAACACAACAGCTCTGAAAAAAGACTCGAGGGTTGGAATGATCCATTTTCGGAGGTTTGTTTGTTCACTGTACACATTTTGTTTATGACATCTGGAACATAACATCAAACTTTGCTACATGGATTACTACACCTTAAACTGTGTTATATACACTCAGAATGTTTAATGTTGCTTGTTGTTGCTGCTGTGGCTGTCAGTCCATCACTCTGCCGGTTTGTTCCATTCCTCCCGCCCACTCCTGCCCACCCTGCTGCTCATTCCCTCCACCACCCTCCTTATGGGCCTGCAGCTGCTGCATGAAATCATCCAGGATCTGCTGCGCTGTCATGGAGGTCACACCCACAACGTCCTCCCCCAATAGCGTTACCTTCACTTCACTCTTTCCACCCAAGCTGTCTGCCCCATGGGCCTGCTTGGGGATCAGAGTGGAATCGGCATATTTAGTGGTCAGTGTGGGCTGTTGCTGGCTCTGGGAATACGGTGGTCTCGCAGCATAATTGGCAGCAATTTTGTTATAGATGGCTGTGCTGATGTCAGCCACAGAAAAGGGTGGACTGTAGCTGGCTTTGTGCTGGCTGGAGACACTACCTTCAGTTCCTGTGAGTGGAATGCCCTGTTTAGATGGCACGAAAGCTGTGACCATCTGCGGAGCTGCCTCTGTTTTAGTCAACCAATCATTTGCTTCTTGGACCACTTTAGAATTGTGGGGCTGGTTGACTGCTGGTGGAGAGCTGGCACAATGGCTGATTGGAGCAGAAACTGTCAGAAACCTCTGTACGGTCTCAGCTGAGCCAAAGTGCTTCTCCAGTAACTCCTTTATCAAGCTTGGAACCTGAGGTTGAAACATCAGACATTAATCCAGACCCATTTGAAATAATTCTCATTACTATCAAGGGTCATTACAACCTCTCTGTGAGAATTCTCACAGAGACAGTGCTGCCCAAATGAGTGTTGAATATGCTCCACATTCTTTAGGGGGAAATTTGTTGATACAAAAAATGGCATTTTATTATTACTCAAACTTTTGAATCTTTACTTGGGTGTTCTTCAGACATGAGAAAGATGTTTAAATACAGATGCTAACATACACCTATGGCTGTCGTATGAACCGTAGCAATAAAGAGGAGGAATCCATCAGAATAAATATCTGAATCTGGTGTGACCAGATTTTTGTGGATGTCCAGTAGATGGCAGTATGCTCACATTGATGTTCTCCAGGGAGGAAATGGTCCTGCGGGCATCTTCTAGCTCTGAGCTCAGCTGGGACACACGATTCAGCAGGTACTTCTTGTCACCGCCCAAACTCTCTGACTGCATAGAGAACATATTATATTTTTATTAGAAATGCAGTGTTGTCAGAGACAACTCAATATTACGCCTGTGCTATTCTTGCATACCGCAATGTGTAGATGCTCCCCCAGCAAATTATTGACAGGCTTGCTCCCACCGTGGGTCTCCAGAAGGCTGTCAGACAAAAAGAACAGGCTGTTCAGATCACTTGCAGTATAACACTGGTGGTTTTATCCTAAAGACAGTTGCCTCAGTGTTAACGGACACCAAAGCGCAGCCCAGAGTGAAGCGACCATTTCAGCCCAGTTGCTCCAGTCTGCTGAAGAATGTGCCAGGCTGGCAGCAGCATTTGTTTGGTGTTTGAGACACACTTGACAGGGCCTCGGTCCCAAGGAGACAGTACACTCACTCACTCACTGTGGGTGTAAGGAGAGCAGAGGACTTGAGTCCCTATTTCTAAAAATGGGTCACCTAGGGCCACAGAAATAGACTAGGGGTGACTGCGTCCTCTACCGGTATCCAGTCCATTCCATGGATCGATGAATCTATACAAAGTATTATGTAAAGCCCTGGCTTGACTTGATGGATTTTAATGAATCGCCTGGGGACATAAACTGCAGCAGCTCTCCACGGCAACGTGTACAAATTCCAGCACTGGCACATACAGTACATACTTATATACATGAAACACTAATTCATCATGCTGTGCTTTGTTCTGGTTATGATCTCACACCTTTTATACTTCTCTTTGACAGTGCTGAGTTCTTCCCTGGTCCTCTGTAACTCAGATTCCAGGCTCTCAATGCAAACCACCGTCTGCAGCAGGTTCTGGTGCAGATCTGAATTTTCCTCTTGTAATGCCCTAAGACCAGAATGATGAATTATTAAAAGAAGACTGCTCACTTTGAAAGTCTATTCAGGAATATAAACAGGTGCAGTCTAAATGAGTTTGCTGTCAAATAGAAGTTGTTTTTGTATTGGATGCTCACACAGTTACACTCCTCTCCATGCCTCTTATGTTTATCACTGACAACATCGAGATGGTTACATTAATAATGGCTACACCTCTTTCCATTAAAACAGTAGCAGACACTCATTAGTGCGATCAATAGTCCGTGATCTAGCAACAAAACCAACAAATGAGACACAGTCTGTAGTCTTGATATATACTTACTGAAGATGGTCTGCATCAAATGGTGTATTCTGGAAAAAAAGAGGGTGAAAATGACTTTAGGGGACAGGAGGTAATATAATTAACAGATCACATTCAGAGCTGTCTGACAGGTGTCCAGCCCACTGACATCAGATTTTTGTTTTGATTTTTGCACAACACAAATGAGAAATGTATCCAAAGATTCTGTCACTGGCCTCTTTCGTCTGTGAGATGTACTCTGTTAACGGTTTAGGTTAAATTTAAAAGTTGAAGTAAGGACACGACTGCCATCCTTCCTTATGTCATGCAGGTGCATGGGTGACTCCAGTGACAACATGTAGTATCGCTCTCCATACCAGCTCACCCGTGCCCATAGTGATGGCCTGACGCATTATATAACACTTGAGACAGGCTCCTGGACATGGAGTTTACAGTTTGTGTAAAACTAAACAGCAGCCAACATCTCCCTCTCAGAGCTTGAAACCAAGTGATGCTGAATCCCACAGAGGCCGCAGAAAAAAAAGGGTTGTGCAACACTGAGTGTTAGCCTGAACAGACACTTACATAAGAGCAATGTGATACCAGCTCTTCTCCATGAGGCTCACACGAGCACTATCCACAGTGCTGTTTGCTAATACAGTCTGCACTACATGTGTTCTCTTATTCTCTGTAAGCCTACATATTGGATTCATGAAACACTGGACAACAAGTGGACTTTGCTCAAAACATTTAAAACAGACCTCCCCCTGAAAGCATAGGATACTCATCTACTGCATTGCTGAGGAATGACTCAGCTTGCAGTGCACATTTGACACATCCACCAGTGGGTGACGCAGCTACACCGCCTCTGCAAGGAAGAAGCTTGACTCCATTAGCTGGGCTCATCCTGTTCTCTCTCCACAGACATACTCCTTCCACTCAGTATGAGCACAGAGTGCTTCACAAATAGACCCATGCTGAGCACCGGGTTTCTCTTTCAGAGATCAAATCAAAAATACAATGAAGGCAGAATACTGACATGACAGTGATATAAAGAACAAATAGAGGTAGTCCAGCATTGCTCTAAATAACTTCCTACAGGCTTTGGCTAATTTGTATCCTGAAACAATACATGTACATTCTAACTGAATTCATTGGTTTTTAAACATATGTCTTACATTGACATGACTATGCTCACTCATTTGTCTGCACCTTATACACAAACTGGTTTTGGTTTTTGAAATGCTGTCACTGATGTCGTAGTTCATTTCCTGTGTCAATATTTAGAACTTTACCAAACTTAGATAAAACTTACCCTGTGTTGTTTGGAGTTTTCTAAATGTGTGTGGTGTCGACCACTCTTCTCTGAGCTGTGACTGGTAGCAGTGGAGGGTGTGTCTCTGCTTCTGGAGGAGTCTGATTTACTCGATGAAGACTCTGACCCGGGACCCACTCCATCACCCTGGGCTGTGGATGGAGCTGAGGGGCTTGGACCTTGTTGCCTAGGATTAGGGTGCACCACCTCTGGCAGGGGCTGAGAAAATTGCTGAGAGTGGGCACGTGGGATGCTAAAGGCAGTGGTCTGTTTGTGATGGAGCCGTTGTTTAGGCTGGGTGGGTTCAGGGCTGGTGCTGGTTCCATCAGTTAGCTGCGAGCCACATCTGCCATGCCTGTCCCCTGACACAGGGCCACCAAGGGGTGATGGCCTCTTGTCTTTCCGGCCTCTTCCATGGTGAGTACTGTGGCCAGTGGAGTTGGGGCACTGATGAGGCAGAGGACTACCTTGGTGTTTTCTAGCTGCATATGAGATCAGTTTGTCAGGATTGGAGCAATCTGAGCTTTTACGAGCTGTTTTCTCTTGTGCGCTACGCTGTTTAGCTTTCTGCTCACCTGAACCTGAGCCCTCCCTGTGCTTCTTGGGTGGAAGCTGAGGTTTGATTGGGTCAGATGTTAGTGTGCTGGCCTTGATAGGCGTCTTATTTCTGTTCATACCCAGTACAGAGAGATAAGATGGACTCATCACCTGTTTTGTTATATCATCCAGGAAGGCTGAGAATTGTAACTTTCCCTGCAAAAAATCTGCCCTGGCTCGCTCTATGTTGGCTTGATTGAGTTCTTTCCCCTTTGGTCCACTACATTCTTGTCCTTTAGCCACTCTAGGGGACAGTACCTCCATTGACTTAGCCTTGCGGATATCTGAATGAGGCTCCCTGTTTTTAAGGATCCCTTTGCTAGGAAGCTGAATTGAAGACACGGCTCTCTTTGGACCCCTGGACACTCCCAGCTGAATGTCCTCCTCACTGAAAGCCAGGCTTCGGCTCAAACTAGAGGACTTATACAGGGGTCTGTAGTTCTTTACCCTGAACTGTCCTTTTCCACTCTCATCTTCGTTACTCTGCAGGAGGCCTTCCTCACTTCTGCTGTGACCTCGGTCAAGGGTAGAAAAATCACACTTTACATTCCGTTGTGTGCTTCCATCTAGCTGACTGCAAACATTGCCTTTGCTGCCATGTTTTATGGTGGCAACGACAATTGGCCCGCTGCTATCATCCCGCAAACCTCTACGCAAATCTGGGATGTTGGAGCAGGACAAAGAATGCTGTGGACGCTCAGCATGGCGAAGAGAGAACGGGTCATTTGCACTTGTCTCCGTGTACCAGGAGGAGGAGGAGAAGGAGGAAGAGGATGAAGAAAGGGAGGAAGAGGAGGCCCGAAAAAGAGTTACAGGAGTGTCATGATTGTAAAGTATCTCATTGTCTTCAATGGGGTGGAATGATTGAGCTGGGTGTTGACGGTGGGTGTCGGAGTGAGGGTTTTCATGGACATAGTGACCACGTTGATTGTGACGGTGCTCCCAGTTGCTTTCAGTTCTGTCTGTGTCATCAAACAGTTTGTACCTACAACATAAGGACACAAGGAACTGAGCAACTCAGTGATGTGTTACAAGTAAAATGCCAACAACTATTCCACCGCTGACAAATTTAAGAATTTACAGAGCTTTTGTTTCATAACTCCCCTGATTATAGTTTTTGCAGACCGGCATGAATTGTCATACCTGTGTGACTGAGGGTCTTCATGATGGTGGTGGTGGTGATGGGGATGCTTCCGCAGCTTGATTTCTTCTGGTCCAGAAGGACAGTGAACAGGCTTAAAAAACTTTTCCATGACCTGTCTCTTCCCTGGTGGCAGGCTAACAATACTGTCTTGGCTGGTTTGACAGAACAGCAGGTGCTGATAGTGATCCGTGATGGTACTTGAATGTTTCCTTTGCTCTAAAACTGACAATCTTTAGCTCAGTGAGGCAAATACTGGTATCGTTGCTGAAGACCATACAATGATTTTACTTAGCTGGTTGCCATTCTCCCTTTAAAAATTTGGCGGAAGAAGTAGAACTTGAAAGTAGGTGATTAAAAAAATAATCCTTAAAATCTTTCATTCACCTGTCTCTGCTGAAGATATGTTTCAACAAAGCATGAGCTGCAAGTTATTGAGTCCTGTGCATCTACCTACATCAACATGTTTGTGTCTCTCTGCATCCTGCTGCAAAATAATGGAAATCACAGCTTGTAGACAGGCATGTATGAATTCCGGGAGAGAGCTTTGTTATGCATCACGCCTGATGTAACAGCTTAAAGCTCATTGGACAAGCTGAAAGAGCAAGACCTTTGTCCTCATACAAGATAATCGAACTGAGCCATTCAGAAAATGATCTATACTAGGGTTCAATTAAACCACTGATGTAACCTGATGAAACCCTTTCCTGACTTGTTTGTGGCCCTGTACTTCACCTTAACTTTATGTTTTCAGCCTGTGATATGCATGTGTGAAATTTCTGTAATCTTTGTTTTCACATTTGCTGATAATGTGGAAAAGGCATTAGCATAAGGTAATTGTGCTTCCCACAGTTGCCACATTGATTTGAAAGTTTCCTGCTACGCTCTAGCTGAGGCCTACATCACCACATGTACTAGAGGATGGATGCACGATAGGCTAGAGGCGATGCATGAGGAGAGAGCACACACATGAAAGTGGTCAGATATTCATTTACAATGTGGTCCCGGTGGTGTTAAACCATTGATGACATGATGCATGTATGATTACATGACTATAATGTTATTTCATTTGCTGGATAGGTGTTTATAGTGGCATTTTTAACATCTGCACCTCTGAGACATGTATTACCTCTAACTATTAAATCTATACACCCTGATACTGATACTGATTACTCCTCACATCTTGAATTCAATGCCACCACTAGATGTAAATTAAGTGTCTCCTTCTGATAGACTTTGATTTGCATCTGTATCTGTTTGGGCTGTTGGAATGCTGTCTGACAAGAGATCCATTCATTGAGGATGGGACAGACTGAAACTTGTTTTGAAGGCACCCCAGCTGTGCATGATCGATGGTACCATGGTTGTTACATAAATTAAAGGTAGCTGCCCGGACATGTACATGGTACTGTGATAGTTGTTGTTGACCATTTGCGCATGGTCAACAACAAAAGGAGGGATGGCGACGTGACAAAAGGCACGTTGGTTCACTGCTCCCTCTGCTGGTGAGGAGAAGGAACTCCCATTGAAGCTCACTGCTATTGGTACTTTTCCACCGTCTTCATGTCGTATTTAGTAATACCATTTAGTAATGGATGTTTCTGGATTAGTAGTTTATTCACTCTTTACTCAAATCATACACCACAAAGCACTTAATTCGGGCCGAATCAGACATTTAATCTTTAACGACCAAAAACGCTGGAAAAATGGCTTTAAAAAACAACACACTCGAGTGACATTTAAGGGAGCTACTGGGTACAATACTAAAAATAAAACCTTACTCTACATAGACCTCTAATGTCAAAAAAGTGCATGAGCCATCTGTTTTCTTTGTTCGTTAATCACAAATGGTGTGACATTGCAGTATGGGGAAGTAGATCCGGCACTGAATTCAACCACATTCTAGTTCGATCCGGTTTTGAGAAGCGTGAAGTGTGTATAGGGAGATTCATCCGCGCAGCTTTTAGCGTGACGTCAGCTGTTTGCCTTCCCTTGAGTACTGTGTCTTAACAATGGGCATGATTGTATTTTCACTCTGCTGTATATAATTGATAAACTGCCAAACATTATACACATTATATTAACCTAGCAATCCAAGCACGAGCACATACGCCTTCAATTTCGGTATTAGGAAGCTATTTGCGAGTGAAATTCTTACTGTGACATCCGTGTTAAATTATTTTCATATCAGATTTACTATAATCATACATTCATACTCTACGTTTACTCCTATCTTTCCATAATCGACAAACGCAAACGTTTTTTGTCGCGTAATAGTGCACTACTTTCTTATCGGATGAATATCTCATCTTCTACAGCCGGCTCGCTCAAAGACTATATATACGACACCAGTGACGCTGAATGCTCTACAGCACAGCCAGAGCTAGACGCGAAGCCATCGTAGTTTGACGCTTTCAGGTGAACTCGATCTTTTTTTCCATTCTTATTTTTCTAAAACTTGAGAATCGCTTGTTACTAAAGAAATTAATAGCTCTTATCAGTTGATATGCGGGCAGATTGTTTTGATTTTTGTATTATCAATAGTCAAAACCTAACGATAGGCCCTCGCAGCCTAACCGCTCTAATATTACGATAAATAGCATATGAGTATGATGCCTCTTCGCCATTGTCGGCAACAATTTTCCTCTGGCAAACTGCTACTTTTTTTATCCTCAACGGCGCTAGTTAATGGAGGCTTAACGAAACGAAAATAGGCTTCGGCCTAGCAAACTCGCATATATGAGAAACCTAAACGTCGATTCGTTAAAAAAAGGGGGAACAAAACAGTAGTTAAATAAGTTCGACGATTATGTATTGTTTGCTCACGCTAAGGTTTTTGTTTTTCAATTTTCGTAAACGAATTTCTTTCGAAATGGAGGCAGTGACGTAATGCCTGAAAATATTAGCTATTGGTTGATTTGAACGACGCAGCAACGTGGCGGAGGTTGTTCTGTAACCGCCCGGGTTAGCATGTAACTAGCGTAACCTAGCTGCCTTTAGCATCGGCCTAACATGAGCGTTAGGACGCAGTCTGAACGTAGCACACCCGCCTTCGTTACAGTCAAGAAATACATGCGTACTTGTCGACAAGGTCGTCGAAGGTATTAATGAAACGTTAACCGGTAAAAGATATTACAGAAATGAGATGAGCATTGGCTCACATATTGAATAGGATAAAATCCAATGCGTTAAAAACGGACAAAAGGCCTATGGACAGGCCTACTTAAAAATGTATTCTGCTACCATGAATTGACCTTGCTTTAATTTTGTGATACGCTTTCATTTGAACATCATCAACATAATCTTGAAATATAGATTAGATAAGTTACTTTTCAAACTTAATGCAACTTGGAAGAATTTTATCAGAAGATTTTTAACTCGTAACACATCAAGACACAGCAACCTTTTGTATACATTTTTTTCCCTTTTTTGTGGGGGGGGGGCAATGGACTGAGTTATTTGGGGAAGGAAGAATGGACTTAGTAATTTCAAGGAAGAATGGACTTAGTTATTAGAGGAAGATCACAGGACCAGGATGCAGCGAGGCGATGGGGCATGGGGAAGACCAGAGTGGAGCCAGGCAGGACAGGACCACAGGGCACGGGCAGGACCAAACAACGCCAGGCAGGACAGGACCACAGGGCACGGACAGGACCAAACGGCGCCAGGCAGGACAGGACCACAGGGCGTGGAGGGAGGATCAGAGGGGACCCAAAAGAGCAGACAGCAGCTGCGGCAGTCTTCATGGCGTGTGCACCAGATGGAGCCAGAGGCACAGAGCAGGGTAGCAGCGCAGTGGCCATCACGGAACCAGGTCCAGAGCAAGCAGGGTGGAAAGGGTGTCAGAGTCTCAGTTTAACAAGGCATTGGTTTGTATGTCCGGTAGAGGTATCTGTAACTTCCTCAGATTTCATGTTTTTAGTATCTTTTAGAAAGCGTTTGTAGAACACGATTTCTTGCACAGCTCTCTCTTCCCTTTTTCAGGTAATCTGGTAAAAGTGTTTCGTACTGTGGTCACCCCTCCTGTTTTACGCTCAACACACGTGTGGTGGTGTCTGCTGTGATGAATTCCTTGGTTGTGTGGTGTCGAGAGGAACGGCTTGTCGGACTTCTATACTCCCCTGCAATCTGAAGTAGCTCCCCAGCTGGAAGGAGAGGCAGTCCCTTGTTGTTCTAAAGGTCTCCCCCAGAGGGTTTCGGCATTGGAGTGTGAGAGTGGATGGTCTCCTGTGCGGCCGATTGAGTGTATACTGCAACCCCTCAGTACTTCACCAGTGCGTCATTGGTACAGATCAGGTGCATCATCTTCTTGAACCGTGAGCAGTGAGTTGCATGTGTACATGTGGGTGTAACTATCCAGTACAGCATTTATTTCCGAAATTCTGTTAAGTTGGAGTAATATTTGCTGTCAAAGATGTATTTGATCCTGACTAGTATACATTTCTGGGCTAAGAGGGGAGGGGTGGGTGCCTTTAAGTGTGTTTCGAGTTTTTCTTTTCACAGGCTTGCTCCTAAGGCTGACCCACCGAAAGAGTACCCCACACTAGCTGCTTGGTACAAGTTCGGCCCATCTTATTTACAGTAGTACTATGGCTCGGGATCAAGTGCAGCCACTGCGGTTTTAAGACATGTAGGAAGGTATTTTTGTCCATTAAGTCAATTAGACAAAAACTAAACATTTGGGGTTGCATCAACATATTTGGGTAGCGGGAGGGTGGGTTGTGGGGCCTTAATCAGTCTCTTCCCAGACTTTACAGCTCCATGTTACACGGCAAAAGGGCTTGAATAAGAAACATCCAGGTGCTTCCCACAAGATTCAACTGGACACTTTGCATCGCAGGATAGCGACCTCAAAAATAGTCCCCTGGTGTAGCAAGGAGCGCTATTATCCTGGCTTTGGAGTGCGGTAACATGTCTCTTTACTAGAAGTCAATTTTGTACGTGCTGCTTTGTGGGGTTGGGGAGGGGGCTGTGTATTTGTGACTCTTGCAGATAAGTCATATGTCCAGCCCTTCAAAAATCGACATTCAAGTCCACTCGGTTCGTAAGGAAGGAATCCAGCACTCAGAGCTGCGGTATTTCAGTGTCTCTTCTGGAAAGCTGTTAAAAAATTTCACTTGTGTTCATAGTTATGCTGGTGTCCTTGCTAATGCAGTTGTACCGTTAATTACTGTAATAGTCACAGTGGTAGTATCTTGACTGCTTGATTGTATTTGGGGAGGGGTTTTGTGGGAGAGGCTCTTTCCTTTGCATTTTCCAGTGTGCTGTGTCCTGTGCGCTTTCCAATACCCCAGACCATCAGGAAATCTCCTAACTCATTGTTTGTACGTTTCCTTGCGCATCGAGCGTCACGTAAGGTCACTTATTGTGTTCATTCATTGTTTCAACATTCATTGTTTGGCAAGATTCCTCCATTGCAGTTCCTTTGCAATTAGTTACAATGCCTTGTATTGACAATACAATGAGTGAACTATCTGTAAAGGATTTTTTTTTTACTGCGTAATAAATGCATAGCTTTTTGTGATTGATTATTGGTATGCATTTGTTCTTTTGGGGGGCTTGTGGGGAGCTTTTCTTGTGCTTTTTCAGGTATGACTAAAGCTCGGGGCTTTGTCGAGCACTGATGTGACCTGGGCTCGAATGACCTCCTTTTCAAAGTGGAAATAAAAGGCAGATAAGTTGAATCCATCAAATATTGATGTTGGAAAGCAGAATTCCCAACCCCTGCTGGGTTATCTTAACTGGGTTCATCTGCCCGGATCTTGCTATTCTACACTATAGAAGCAGCGCTGCTGTGCTTAAGTCTCTTGTGATAACGCAAAGATTTGATGGACAATTGATTCTGACGTTATCTGCAGTAAAGCATTTGGGTAAGGATAACAATGGTCAGTTCTACGATACTGTTGGATTTGGGGGGGGAGGTGTCTTGTCTTTGCCCTTTTGATCCTACAGAACATGCCAAAGAAGAAATCACTCAACCTAGGACAACATGGAACTTGTGCTGCCCTTTGAAATCAACCAACCTACATAAAGTCTGAAATGGACCCAGGTTATTTTGTGTCTAACCAGTGATTAGTCCTCAGCTACTCGCCCTTGTGCAACTGTACAAGTGGCAGGCCAGTTTGTTTATTGGGAATCGCGCAACTGTGCGATATGATGGAAAAATTAGTAGCTGAGGAAAGCTGCGCATTGTGCAGCTTTGATTTGATCAGAAATGCAGTGCAAATGTGTTGCAATAGCTGTACACTGGGTTTGGTTTGGGCGTGTCCCTGCACTTCTCTTTCCAGAAATCAGAGTACGAGACTGGTTCAAGGACGAGTGAAGTCCTGTTACCTGGAGAGTGTAGTAAGCTGTTGGATTACTTTGTCAAATTTAAACTTCTGCAATGCTACAAATGACATCTTGGAACTGGCTTTGTGTTAACCTCAAATTATGAGTAACAATGCTTTACTAGCACATTCCTCTTTGGCCATGGGGCCCTGTTGCTTGCATCTTAAACCATAAGATGAGTAGAATTTTTGAATTGTGAGTATTCCGTGGTGGGTGTGTTGTGTAGATCACTCTTTGTTTCAGATCATTTTCGTCTGTCCACTCCGATCTCGCCTGCCTCTGAATGCAAAGTCATCTGTGGAAGCTGTCAGCCAATATGAGTGTGGCCCCTGAATGAAGTACCAACCCCATACGCTTGAGCTTAAATCTGAACCCTGACGTCCTTCGCAGAAGCCCCGCCCTGCTCTGTGATTTGTGTGTGTGTGTGTGCGTGCACCTTTTCTCTTCCATTTGGTTTCTCAGGTCAAATTTCTAAATTCTTTATTTGGCATCTGGGATGGCCCGAACCCATGTGGGAATGCTGAGAATCCCGTCACAAAGATCAACAACTGCAAGCTTGTTTCGCTAATACATCACTTCAGTCTCATGGGTACTAAGTTAAGTAATTTCGGTTCCCTTGATGATTTTCTTTAACATACCATGGCTTAAATGTGTAACAACATGTTGCATGCACATCGCTCTGCATAACGTTTTACACATAATGTGCATAATGGTGTTCATTAAGTCGTCAAACATTGCAGTAGTTTTTGGTCAGGTTTCTTTTGGTTGGGGTGGGGGTGGGCAACTGTCTTCTCTCTTTTCAGAACTGTCGTTCAGCTACGCTGACCCAGGCAGGTGACAAACGTCTGCAGGAAAGACCTTTATTACAGCGAAGAATTGAGTCACTGAGGAAAACTAGGCTGATAAATGCTGTTGGAGTCTACCCATGACGTGATACTGGATGAGCACTGGTACATGTGGGGTCACTTTGGGATGGGGGCGGGGGGGCGGCTTAAATTGTTCTTTTTTTCTCCCGTTGCAGCTGTATAATGACGCGTTCGTCCTGATGGAATTCAAACTAGTGGAAAAGCAGATTTGAGTATCGCCAGAGGAGCTGGTATTGTCTGACTTCACTGGATCTTTCAGAATCGGTCTCTCAACCATGCAGTGTCTTGGGGAAATGCTGGGAATCGGGGAAACCAGTTGTCTCTCTCTTCTAGTTTCAGCCTCGTGACACAGACAAATGCCCCTCATGCAGTGAAAGACTATTGTAGCAGCCATATGTCTAATGGGTTTTCTTTTCCTGGAAGAACAACATTTTGTTGTTCCTCCAGGTTTTGCTTTTGCCCTCAATGCAGCAACAACAAAAAGCAAAAGACTCCGGTGGTGGCACTCCTGATTTTGTCAGGACGGGGTTCAATTCCCTGCGGTGTCTTGCTTTTTCCATTGTGCTGTTGGGATACTTGTTGAATTTTAACAATAAATATACTCAGTATGACTAACAAATCTTATATCCTGATGTTCAGTTGGTGCATTAGTATTCAAATACTAAATTCACATAACACCATAATTTCCATGGACTGAATTGTTTAATTGAAAACCTGCTTTCCACATTTTTCCACTTTTTTTTAGTTATAATGGTGTGTTAACTGTTTATTTGTAATTAAAAAAAATAAAAACGTTTCTGTTGTCATACTACACCTAGTTTTATATAAGCATAAGCAGAGCAATTTAAAGAAACCATATCAGACACTACAGGAACTACTAAAACTAGTACTTGATAGTTTGAAACAGTTTTGTGACAGCCCCAAGTCTGGGGTTGTTGGGAACTGCATGTATGTGTCTCTCTGTCGCTCGCTCGCTCTCAGAGCCCGATTGGTCATGGGGCTCCCTGCTCACTCTCGGCGCTCGTGGCTCACCAGTCCCGGCTCGACCCCACTGCTCACCTGTTGTCTTTTTGTTTTAGCTTGCGTCCAACACACACACGCAGTCATGCACCCGCATTCACTGCTGATAATTTACGTTACAGATATAGGTTGTTGTATTTAGTTTGCCATTGCTTCCTTTGTTAAATAAAGTTTATTATTCTAGTTCCCTTCCCTCTTTTATTTGTGGTCAGGGAGTTGAGCCGGCCCTGACAGCATTTAAATTTGAAACTTAAGTTTTCTGAATTGAAAAGATGAGGAAAAGGTTCATATGTAAATGACATTTTTATGTGAGAGGACCAATTTAAACTTATTCCAATGTGGTGACCGAAAACACAAAGTACTGTGTGAAAACAAATTCTAAAATGTATCTTTTTATAAAAAGATACATTTTTATAAATATCTTTTTATAAGTATACAAAGTCCAGAATTGCGATACTCTATCCAGAATATTAAGATGCCATGGTCAGTAGACAAGTATGTCAAAAAGTTGAGATGATTATCTAAATCTGAGGTCATTCAGTTTCAGTTAATTTCCAACATAGGTTTTAACAGTAAATTATTATAAATGTTTTCTGGCAGTAAAGCAAAGCAGCCAGTGGACCACAATGTGGTTCAGGGTTGAAAGCAGCAACCACCTTAGACCAGATACAACTGATGTGTAGTTACAGTGCTCGAGTAGGACATCCAGTGGTCAAAAAAGGCAGTGCCATCGAGTTTGTAATTTAATGCTTCTTGGCTTTGATTTGACTTAACAATCATAAGCAGCTGCACAGCAGGTGTAAGCATGGAATAAAAGAACTCATGTTGAAAATGTTTTATTCTATTACAATGTTCTATTAAATCGCATTATCTCCTAAAATAAGTAATTAGTTCATAACTTGCAAAATGTTGAATAGTGAGTATTCAGTTGGGTTAGATGCTGGATGCTAGCTAGAACCGTACCCAGGATGAATTATTACAGGTCACCGGTTCTCTTAATGTGGCACAAGTTCCTTTCTCCCTTCATAACCTATTCCACGTGTTTGAGTAACGATAGCGAATGCATGCTGTGATTCTTCCCACTATTTGCATTTTTACAGTGCTTTTACAGATTGACACGCACTTCTGAAAATAACAAAATTGGCATGGTTTAACTTTAATTAGAATCATGAAGCATCATCAACAGTGATTAATAATGTAGAAATACTGAAGTTTCACCATGCGACATGTTATTTCTCTCAATTTCTGTAATAGTTTCATTTTCAAATGATCACAGTGCTATTTTTTAGAACAGGCCTGTGGGCACCTCATGAGGTCCCTGTGGGCTACCAGGTGCCCGCGGGCACTGCGTTGGTGACTCCTGCTCTAAACCATGCAGCATCTCTGGTCTCACCATTTGTATAACTTTCCTTGCATTTTGGCTGTTAGTTTTTTTTTCCACTCATTACCATTCACTCTTTTTTTCCACCCTCTCCATTGCACTGGACTGTTGACCCCAAGTGCTGAAAATCCTCCACTTTTCACTAGAGGTCCTCTCATTCATATCTCACCACTGCAAGCCACATCTTGCATCATTGAAGGACCATTTCTAGTGCTATGGGGTTAAAAACAGACAGAAACAGGTATTCTGTCGGTTAGTGAAGGTTCCTTGGTATTTTTTCAATTGAGCCCCAGAAAACAGACCACCACTATGAACTCTGATGCGGAACTAATGTGCACATACAAGTTTCCACGGAGCCATTTCACCCCCGGTCCACTTGTGGAAAGTTTTCCCTTCGCTGTTAGTGTGTGTTTGTGTATTTGATGAGGTGTGGAGGAGAGGGGCGATGTGGTCCTTTTTTGCCAGGGATCCTGTGAAAGACTTTGCTTATGAAATTCTCCCAGACACCCAAGAGAAGTGTGGAATATGGACGCTCCACCGGGGGAAGCGAAAGGTAAAAGGTGCACGGGACTGCAGCTCCGATGCTAACTGTTAGCCTGCTTCGTTGCGGAGGCCTGTTAGCCGCTAGTAGCCGTATATTTGACTTAAACCTCCGTGTACAGTGTCATAAGTTATACTGGCGTAGCTCTTTCCATCTTATGACAGTATTTCCTCGACTGTTGTGTACAATGACACAGATGCGAATTCCGTTTGGACACCGAGCAGCTTTTGTTTACTGCGATGATCAGACACGTATTTCTCGCCACGTCACCCCGTTCTAGCCGCACTTCACGGCTCAAACCGAAGTCATTTTCCAGTTATCACTGTAGTGTAACGACACGGCCGTGTTCCCTCGTTAATGACGGCACCCGTCGAGAGCAAACTGCCGTGATTATTGTCACGCAGCACCTCAATCTGTGTTGTCAAGAGTCGCTGTTGCCCCTAGAAATACACTCCAGGCAGCCACTTCCGGTTTCCGTCCTTCTGTGAATATTGTTCAGTGGCCTGTTAACGCCTGACGTGTGACCCCGATGTAACAGTGGTTGAATTGTCCCCGCAGACCAACGGGGAAGCGGTGTCTGTGTTCGTGTACGAGGCGGCGCAGGGCTCCGAGCCGCAGACTCAGCTGGCCAAGGCCGCGTTCAAGCGCATGAAGACCTTACGCCACCCGAACATCCTGGCCTACGTTGACGGTCTGGAGGTCTGTGTCCCGTCGGTTCCTCAACTCACTGTCAACCCACAATGTTTAATACCACACGTAGTGTCTGATGAATAGACTTCTATGAGGGGATCCACATCTTCCCTAGTGCCTCATCTGCATAATGTGTTCTCCCCTGCATGTTTGCGTTCAGAGAGAGGTGAGTTCTAAACTAGTCCTTTATTATCTGCTGAGCAGCCTTCGATGGGCTTTGTGGTTGTGTTTTACTTTATAACATCTATCCTCTCTATGGAAGGACAGACATAGACATCTTGTAACTGTCAGTCTGTAAGGCCCTTTCTTTAATCTACATATACAGCAGGGAAAATAAGTGTTGAACGCATCAACATTTTTCTCTCTAAGTGTATTTGGAATGGGGCTATTGAGGTGAAATTGTCACCAGATTTTGGTACACCCCAAGTAGCTGACACAGGGAATACGTATTGAAAACATAGAGAAAAGGAAGTACAGAAAGACAAGAAACCAGCTCAAATCTGTCAGTCAGTTACCTGACTTGAATTCAGAGTCAGATCTGAGTTCATACAGGGGACCACCGGAACCTTCCATATTTGAGGACAATTTGTGTGGAAGAATGGGCCAAAATCACTCTGACTGCAACGAGCTGCTCAAGCAGGAGATTACCAACAAAGGCTTTTCTACTAAGTATTAAATACATTTCAGTAAGTGTTTAATACTTTTTCCCTGTGTCACTGCCCATTTATGGACAAAGATGTTTTGATTTTGTACGTGTGGATTATGAGGGTTCAACATCTGGCAACAATTTCATGTCAATAGCCCCTTTACAAATACATTAACAAAGAAATATGTTGACTTGTTCAATGTTTATTTTCTCCCCTGTATAGCTGTCAGTTTTCGTCATCTCTATATTTTTTATTACAGAGGTGCGGTATATTCTATATTTTAATAGGTTACATATGTATATATACTGTTAACTTAACCCTTGTGAATTCTGAACCTGCCACATTTCATGTTGCAATAAGTCACACAAAATTACCTAGGAGAACACAAGGGTTAAGACATGCATTGAACTGTGTTGTGTTTCACTCACTATAGTTGCAGCTGTGCTTGTACTTATTCTGTGTATTTTTTTAATACTATATATTCACATTGATATTTGTCATGAAACAGTGTTTAATTAAACATGACATGACTATTAAAGATTTGTATTACTATTTAGTACGCTGTAATACACAAACAAAATGCAACTTTTAGCTTTACCAGCTACTGTGTACATAACAGTTACCGTAGTCAGTTACCGTATCAGTGTGTCAGGAGTCAGAGTCCCATAATACATGCTAACCTGGTTTGTTACAGACAGAGAAGAGCCTCTATCTGGTCACGGAGCAGGTGACTCCTCTGTCCATCCACCTGAAGGCGCAGACAGAGAAGGGCGGGTCTGGTGAACTGGAGATCTCATGGGGACTTCATCAGATAGTGGTGAGCAGAGGGACTGGCGTGTATTTGGTTTCAGTGGAGCAGCAGTGCAGTTCTCAGACTTGTCCCTCCTCCGGCAGAAAGCTCTGAGTTTCCTGGTCAATGACTGCCACCTTCTCCATAACAACCTTGGCGTGTGGGCTGTTTTTGTGGATCGAGCTGGAGAGTGGAAGCTTGGGGCCCTCGATCACGTAGCACCTGAGCAGGGTGATCCAAGCGGGGTGTCGCTCCCTGCCCCCAAAGACATTTACCCAGACATTGAGAACTATGAGCCACCAGAGACACCGAGTAGCAGTGGAGAGAAATGGTGAGAGAGGGCCTGAGCTATTTCATCTGCTGTTTCATGAGAGGACAGTAGCAACCAGTAGAACCCATTCAATGGTTCTTTAATTATATGCTGTGTTTGTCCTGCTTTGGTAAGGACTTTAGAAGTGTGTCTGTTGCAGGGCAGGGGAGGTCTGGCGGCTGGGCTGTCTGATCTGGGAGGTGTTTAACGGGACACTACCTCGCTCTTCTTCCCTTCGTTCACTGGGCAAGGTATCTCATAACAATCCTGCATCAACATGATTACTGTGATATGTTGTATTTAGCTGTGGCCTGTTTTTAATGTGATAGAGAAAAAAAAACTCCCAGATGTGTTCAGGTGTTCCATCATCTGGAGAATATTGAGGTTGATCTTTGTCCAGTGATTTTACATACTGTACTGTACATCTCAAATCTTATAAAATGGATATAAATGTGAGATTTAATTTCCTCTTTCTGCCCGTCAGATCCCCAAGGCCCTCCTCCCGCACTATTGCGAGCTGGTGGGTGCCAACCCACGGGCTCGTCCCAATCCATCCCGCTTCCTTCAGAACTGCAGAGCCCCTGGTGGATTCCTCAGCAACAGTTTTGTGGAGAGCAATCTTTTCTTGGAGGAGATCCAGGTCCACAGACTCACACTGAGACATGCACTTTTGTATTATAACAAAATTATGATGGAATCTGGTCTGTAAAGTCACAGTTGTCACAGAATTGTCTTGACTGAAGTAGAACTCCAGCACAGGAAGCAGCCATCATCTTTTAACCTGTGATTGGAGTACAGCTAAAACCATGATTGGTCAGTTGTGTTTTGGATCAACAACTGACACCAGAATGTCATTAGATTCGGCCTGTTGTCCAAAGATCCATCTTTACTCTGCACTGTCAGCCTGTTAACCTGAGACCAACTGTATAATCAAAACTTTTTTGTCTTTTATTCGCTTCTGACTACTTAGATTCAGATTTTGTTGTCCCTGAGAGGGAACTTGTTTTCACAGCTTGGAAATACACTTAACACAGGAACACATACCTCACACAGAGAAACACATAGTGGATATATATTCAGTTCAGTCATTCGGACCATATTCACCTGAAATTGTACAACAGATAATTAAACTTCTCTTTTCTTTTCAGATCAAGGAGCCAGCTGAGAAACAGCAGTTCTTCAAGGATCTTAGCGACAATCTCGACTCCTTCCCTGAAGACTTCTGTAAACACAAGGTCCTTCCTCAGCTGCTCACTGCATTTGAGTTTGGCAATGCTGGCGCCGTGGTTCTCACGCCACTCTTCAAGGTACGCACGTCGCACACTACATTTCTTTCCTATTATATCAATAAATCTGTCTAATCTCTAATCTCTCTAACTGTCTGTCAGGTGGGGAAGTTTCTGTCAGCAGAAGAATACCAACAGAAGATCATCCCTGTCATCGTGAAGATGTTTTCCTCCACAGACCGTGCCATGAGGATACGTCTTCTGCAGCAGGTGCGTAACTCACCACAGGCCAGTCAGAGCGGGTCATCACCTTCCACAAAGTAGCTCCACCCAGAGCGGTTTGGTATTTGTTACAAACCCTAATGTAGCTGTAATTCTATCGGTTGGTCTCTTAGCAGCTAACGTTTGACTGAAGCCTGGTTAGGTTGCAGTTTTCCCATGAAGCCTCCAGCATTCACCTGAAGACAGATGAAATAGAAACCAACATACCACCTACAACACTGTCTGACCTCTGTCTACCTGTTTGTGTTCTAGATGGAGCAGTTCATCCAGTATCTGAATGAAGCAGCCGTTAATTCCCAGATTTTTCCTCACGTCGTTCACGGTTTCACCGACACCAACCCCGCCATTAGAGAACAGACCGTCAAGGTGCTTACGCTCAGATTTGATTTCCGATGACCTCACCTGATGTGGACAGCCTGCTAAGGATCTGGCTCTTCTCTTTTTCCTGGGTTCAGTCAATGTTGCTGCTGGCTCCTAAACTGAATGAGAGCAACTTGAACCAGGAGCTGATGCGGCACTTTGCCCGGCTGCAGGCCAGAGATGAACAAGGACCAATCCGCTGTAACACCACCGTTTGCCTGGGCAAGATCGCCTCCTACCTCAACACTGGGGTATAGCACCACCACTCTTTACTGTGCATCATGTTATATTAACGTTGTCATGAACCGCAGAGACAACACCCGGTTCCAACTATTCCACTTATCTACATTCTCCTCGTCTTCACAGACTCGACAGCGCGTACTGATTTCTGCCTTCTCACGAGCCACGAAAGACCCCTTCCCAGCCTCACGCTCGGCTGGCGTGCTCGGCTTTGCCGCCACACACAACTACTACAGTGTAACGGAGATTGCTGCCCGCATCTTGCCCACGCTCTGTGCCACCACAGTTGACCCGGATAAAAGCGTCAGGGACCAGGTACACGACTTTCCAAACACGGAGTTTGTCCGTCGGCCTTGGTGCTCTGAAGTTTTTCTTGTGAATGTAAAATGCAGCGTTTGCTCACAATGTGCCATCACGCACCCCCTCTCTGTCAGGCATTCAAAGCCATCCGGAGTTTTCTTTCCAAGCTGGAGACGGTATCAGAAGATCCATCCATGCTGACTGAGATAGGTAAGTGGTGCAAGCAGATGTTTTGCTGACCGGAGCCGGGTTTATACGTTTGCATCGAACGCAACCATCTAATGCCATTGAGCATAATTCTTCTTCAGGTCAGCAGTTACTAGGCACTTCAGAATTAACGATTTTAATAATTGCGGTATCTCGCCAGATTGTTACATGATTTAGGTTGGAATTGCTGAAGTAGTTGAGCCAGCAACTTGCCAGAACACCACCTGTCATCTGCTAACGATGCCATTTCAGATTTATTTTGTCCTTCTCTAGTCTCCTTCCCCTGGAACTATGTTGAGGAAAAGCACCATGATTGTACCGATGATTGTCGTAATTTCATATCGTCATTAAAAAAAAAAAAAAAAAGATACAAAAAGAATCTCGACGAAAAAGGGCAAACCTCAAAGTGCACCAGTGCAGTAGCCTTTTATTTCAAGTGCACCTATCATTTAATTAACCAAGAAACCAAGATAGCAGAAATAACAGTTCAGTCAGTCTGCTGAGCTTGGAGATGTTGGTTCATGTATTCATACAGAGACCATAAATAGAGCTCGAGAACGTCCCACTGCCACATAATATGTCTGCGCTTTAGATGACTCAACTACTATTTAAATTTGCAGTCTCACGCTGTATTTCATGAGTCAGGCATGTATTCATGTATTTTGGGGCGGGTCCTGCTGAATGGAATCTGCTTTCATGAAACTATGTCGTCTGTCTGCTACAGAAAAGGACGTGGCGTCATGTGCTCAGCCTGCAGGTGTCTCCTCTGGCTGGGCCGGCTGGGCCGTGACTGGCATGTCCTCGCTAACTTCTAAATTGATCCGCAACGCACCGGGGACAGAGGGTGGTGCAGCAGCCGAGAGCAACATGCCTGCCACCGCCACCACCGCAACTTGCCCCACTGACACAACATCGACACCTGGTACGGCGGAGGGATGAAACTACCTGGACGTTTACAAATATTATCTGTCTTCATTGTGCTACGCTGTCTTTTTACGCTGAGGTGCACTCTGAACGTGCTCCAGATGACTAAATAGGTACAGCCAATCAGCGTTTCTGTTCTTTGGCCCCAGGTCCTGGAGGTAAAACTGCTCCCACCTCTCTGACTGACCATCCTGCCTCCAGCTCCAGCAATCAGACTGCTGCAGTGACAGACGAGGAGGAGCCAACGGGAGAGCGCTGGGATGACGAGGAAGACTGGGGAAGTTTAGAGGTAACATTTAAGCATTTTCAGTTCAACAAGAGAGTTTTAAGTTCTTATCACAACTGTGTTTTTGATGTTATTCTCATTCTCACAATCTCATCATGAAGGATTCAGGTAAAGTTCAGACAGAGACAGATGATTGGAACATTGACTGGTCAGGAATGACATCCTCCAAAAAGAAGGCCAATGACAGAGGAGTATGTGTTCTTGTGTTTTTTTTTTCAAATTCCTACTCATCTAGTCCAAGTATCAAAATCAGATGAAAGAAAATTTCCTGTACTTGTCCTGTTCTTGTTTCGGTGTAGGCCAGCCAGTCGTCCTCCATGGCAGTGAAAAAGCAGAGCTCCGACTGGAGCAGCTCAGGCTGGGACGCAGACGACAGCTGGTCCAATGACAAAGAGGGCCAGTGTCCGAGTTCAGCAGGGGAGGAAGGCTGGGGCAATGACTGGGCGGAGGGGGACACCGACACAACCTCCGCCAACCAGATCTTACCGGAGGGGGTCCGGCTAGCGAGCGAGTATAACTGGGAGAGCGGTGGCACATCTAAGGGGGCCAATCAGAACGACCTGTTCGCTAGTGTCTCACAGAGAAGCACAGCTGTTACCATGGTGAGGACAGATGGAGGCAGCATGACAGATGTGTATTCAGTTAGAGACAGACATATTGTTGGTGTAAGAATGTTTCAGAAAAATAAATGGATTCTTTTTGTAGATTAAGATTTGTGTGTCTTGCTATAACTTATTAGTAAATGCATAAAAAAGGAACGTTTCTTTTTTTAGATTTATGTTTTTTAAGAGAAGGTCAGTGAGTGCACAATGAGCAGGGCAAATAAGCAGATTCACATGAAGCAAAAACTAAAAATGACTGTGAATATGAGGCAAATGTGACCTGTGTCATTGTGTGTGCAGGCTGCAGGTGGCTGGAGTGGAGAGGCAACCGGTGACTGGGGCACCGAGGACAGTTGGGAGTCGGTGGATGGAAGCCAAGGTAGTTGTCTTTGACTCCGACTCCTTTATTAGAAATGTGACCACCACATCATACACTAAATACATTTACATTTGTGTTCTCTTTGTCCACCAGGTCTCAGCAAGGCTGAGCTGTCCAAGAAGAAACGGGAGGAGCGGAGGAAAGAACTGGAGGCCAAACGGGCAGAACGCAAAGCTGCTAAAGGTCCTCTCAAACTGGGTGCACGCAAACTGGACTGATAGCTGGAGAGCAGCAGGGATCATTCCTCCTCCATTGGAGGAGGCTAGTTGAGCAGAGTGACATGTTCCTGCTCAGACTCGCTGGACTTGGCCTGTGACAGATGGTTCAAAGGCAAACGAGTGTCTGTCAGTGATCTTGCAGAGGACAAAGGTGGAACAAAAGTAACAAAGGTTGATCACACAAAATGTCCCGATTTGTTTTAAATGCAAAACTTCACAGTTGTAAAGTAAATGTATATAAACTGCATCTTGTCACAAGGACGTCACACTTTTTCCCAAATAGAATATATGTTATTAATTAACGTCAAAGGGTTTATTTAAACTGAATGTTTCCACCACAAACTGTGGATATGAATGTTTTTGTCCAGTTGTGTCAAACATACTAGTTTTTAAAACAGTTGTGCATGCAGATGTCTTTTTGGCACACACACACACACACACACACGTGTGATCTGATCTGTGTTGTGCTGGTGGAGGGTCTATGGTGGATTTTGTTCTGCACGTATAACCCTACAGATGTCATCTAATCTGTTACTCGAACTAGCTGTTCCAAATCCCTTACGTCTTCAGCGTAATTTTAGGACATCATTTTTCCCATCTTTGTTGGAGGTTAAAGAATTTAATTTTTTCCTGTGCCTTTATTTACTTTGCAAATCAGCCTTACAGTACAATATCCCGTCTCCTGTGTGGATGTTCTGTTCGGTGTTACTTCAAATACGACACTATAGATAAAGCCAGCTGACACAAAGCGGCCATCGCCACTGGAGCCACAGAGGCGCTGGTGTCGGGTGGTCAGGGAACAAACTCTGGACTGAGAGAAACATTCTTCAGACTCCAAAACATGTAGCATGTGAGCTGTTCTGAAATAAATATGATGTGAACTCAACTGAGTCAGTATGATCAAATCACAGCTCTAACTGAATGTCCGCTGTTACAAAAAAGGCTGTTTGCTACCAGGCCTGAGTGACTGAGTTTATATTCAATTTTATGTGTGTGTGTGTGTGTGTATATATATATATGTAAAATGTTGCATTTTAATGTATAAAAGAGGCTATAAACGTATGTTCAAGCATGTAGAATTTAAAAATAACTTAAAAATAACAATATCACCAAACCGTGTGTGTCCACAAAGGATTTTCCTGGGGGGCAGGAAGAAGAAAAATAAGGATGATCTGTTAACCAAAGAATGCAAGAATTCAACAAATGAACAATTTAAAAGAGTTTATATTCTTTATTCAAAACAATTACAAACAACATATCTGGATGAAATGACAATTCTGCATCAACTGTATTTATTAGTGGACATTATTTGTCAATACATGTAAAATACCTTTTTTATGAACGCACAAGATGCTTGTGCTTTTATGTTGTTACCAGGTATTAATATAAACATGTCAGGCCTTTTAGATCACACACCAGACAGATTTGTAATCAAACTAAATAAAGGAATTGGTTAGTTCACTAGATAACACAAATAAAGCACTTGGCTGCTGCATGCATGTGACTTCATGTTTGATTGGTCACTAAGTATCTGTAGAGATTTGCTGTGGTTGATGTGAATCCTTGATTAGTCACTGTTTGTTCCTGTCTTGTTTTCTGCCTCCACCAAACAGAGCTCCTGCCAGAGCCACGACACCCACACCCACCATCGTGGCTAGGCCAGCAACCATTACAGTTTCTCCCATCTTACGTACCTGTAGAGGAGAGCACACACACACCTCAGTCTTTGTCAAGTTTGAATATCCATTAACATCATCCTTCCGTCTGGCAACCATGAAACACCTTTGCGTTAGTTGTATGCTCAAGGTGAACCTCTCAACCACGGCAGAAATCAATGTTCATTTTGAAGATCATGTTTGCTGGTTCAATGGTTGTCAGATGTGTTCTTGTGCTGGGCAACACGGATGTACAGTGACGCCTAGCAAGAAGGTCCCTGGATTGAATCCTGTGTTCTGTGTGGAGTCGCTGTGAGTTTGCTCTCCCGTCTGTGTAGGTTCTCTCCAGGTAATCCCACCTCCAAAGGCATGCGAGTTAATTGGTTACTCTAAAAAGCGAGAGCCAGAATGGTTGTCTGTTTGTTCATGTCTACCCTGTGACGAGGGGGAGACTTGTCTAGGTGTACGCCATTGACATTGACACCCGCCCATGTTACCAGATGTGCCCAGCTGAAAATACATGACAAATACAAAGGATTCACCTACCTGACGGGACTCAGCTTTGCCGTATCGCAGCTCGTTGACAAAATGCTCACAGTTCTTCCTGATGACACAGTAAGGCAGCTCTCTGCCCACCTGAGCACAGGCCTCTCTGATTATGACATGTACCGGACGGGGCTCGTACTCCTTGTCCAGGCAGTTACTGATTTTCCATTGGTCTGTTCCCACCACATCCCACAGCTCCTCTCTCTTCACGACGGCTTTATCATTAAAGACAGACATCATGCTGGTGCTGCTGCCAGCACCGACGTGATCAACTATGGAGGAATATAAGATGGGAAACAAACATGATACAACTGAACCTTTGTTTTTTTAACACTGGCAAACTAATTATTAGGAAACAAGTCATCTGTTTGTGCTCTTTCAGGTTGGTCACTATTTGAGCACACAGCTGTATGGAGGACTCACAGGGTGGTGCCAAATGAACCACAAAGCCATCGCCAATGTAAACAGCCCAGTGCTGATAGGTGCTGCGGAAGATTTCTATCAAGTCTCCAGGCTCTGGTTTCTCATCAAACTTGGAAAAGACACAGGACAAAAAAAATCGGCACAGTTTCACAAAGAAAAGAAATGAAGATGAAACATGAGGGCACAAAGGTTCTCACCAGGGTTGGGGCCATGTTGGTTCTATGTACCTGTAAATCCTTGACTTGTGTTTGTCCAGGCGGCTTTAAAACACATAAAACTGACATGAGAACCAAACAATTTGATCCACTGCAATGAATTAATGTGACTTGAGTATTGTTGGTATCTAATCTCCTGAGGGAAACGTGGAATCTTTACGTTCCAACAGCTTCTAAGTGAATGAGACAAAAACAGTAAATTGTGTGTAATTTTATTAACCTTATTGAGATGTGCACATTTATTGTATTCACACTTGTATTTACTACTTATTTTTATACACTGAAAGTTTTAGCAAATGTTTTTAGTTTTTCTTTTCTTTTTCTTGCTTGACTAGAGCAGTTAGAACAAATGGATTTTCCTCTGAGGTCAGTAAAGTACTTCTGGCTCTGGTTCTGAGTGCTTACAGTAAATCGAAACTCAGAGCAGACCAGTCCTTCACAAGTACAGGCAGTCCGCCACGTTTGACCAGAACAGTATCGGTTTTGTTTCACGTATTACGACCACAAATAATAACTCATCCTACGTAGGATTAGACAATAAACTGACTCGTACGATTTTATCTTTGTCTTTGTATGTTATAATCCATTATTTACACAGATAAACAAACCATTTCCGAACTGTTTGGGATGTTAGACATGAAATGCGACATAAACACCTACAGACAGAGCCACCGTTAGCCTTCACAAGCAGCACTCCGGGTTTATTTCCCTCTCTTTACGTCAGACTAGCAATATCACGCTGAAACGAGTAATTGGTCTCAGGTCGAATAACGGTCAGAATACACTTTTCACCTTACCTTGTCTTTACGACTATGACTTCAAACACGCCAACCGTCGCCGTCACCAAAGCTCAGCCGTCAGTGATCAGCTGATTGTTCGCTCTCAGCCCTGCTCCTTCAAAATAAAAGACTGTTTTTGTCCAAATGGAATACTAATAAAATAGTACGGTTATAGTTCAATAATAGCTACGACTCAATTACAGTTAAACGCAGTATAAGTGAGTTTCCGTATTCGTGGAAACTAGATTACAGCTCAGAATTAGGTAATAGCATGTAACCTCTTTTCGTATTATTATTTTTAGAAACTTAATTCACACGAATCACATGGACAGCAGGTTAACACATTACACTGCCACTGCAACAACTGCTCGAGGAGGCGTTCAAATTATATAAAATACATTATACATCAGTAAAAGTTTAAGCACAATACTCAAAATGAATAAACAACACATATAATAATCAATAAAATGTAAATCATATCAACTTAAATTAATTACAAAAGGCAATAGTTTTCATAGATTTGGGGTTAGTGTAATGTGGACACATTACACTAGCAGGTGTTCATGCAGGATTTTAATACAGTGAGGTTGGGTTTTGGTTTAGAGAATTTGCTGGAATGTATGTGAAATTCTGCTAAAATGACAAACAGATTAATGACATGCTTCTGTTGGTCAGAAAGATTATCATTAAAAACCTCGATCAGACACTAGATGTCGCTACTCACGTCAGCCGTGAGTCGATGCTGCTTTTAGTTCAAAGAAGAAGAGCAACCTTCCGGAGTAGGACCGCCCTTTCGGTGTGTAGACTGCTGAGAAGATAGACTGACAATACGCTGTCATATTCGGTCGTATCCGAGGCTTCAGAGTCGACAGGGAAGATTAAATGAAAGTGGTGAAATGTTAGAAGGCTGAGCGATGTCTGTGGCGTTTGACGGGAGTCCGCTGAAAGCGATGCAGAGCTCACACACTCTCCCACAGCACACTGTCCCGAGGTGAGTGCGGCTGCTGCCGAGCCCCAGCGTTCACACCGCGGTCACACTCTTTACACTGCTTTCACACCACTACTAATATGTAATGATGAAGTTAATTCCACACCGAGCGAATGGAGACGGTGTTACTCAGCCAGTCGGGGAAACTTATTAACAACGGACGTCAGGGCTTTATTGAATACTTTTCTATTAGCTCCGACAATGTCTTGGCTTTTGTAAAGTTTCTCAGCAGTATTTGTTTCCGTTGATCAACAGTTTGTGTTATAGCGACCAGTAACTTCATATATTTAAAGATAATGTTGGGTGTTTTTATTAGTAATATATAAAGCATAATGAATTGGCATTCTCGATGATATCGCAACACAAAAGCTAAATATTCTTCCGCTTTTCTCACATTTCCTTCAAGTTGGTGACAATAATCTGGATAATGGTGACCCTTTTTACTGAAATTAGTATTTTTTTTAACATTGTGTCGTAGTTGGCGTACACAATGTAAGAAGGCAACAACCCCTAAGTCGTACAATGAAAGTATATGGGACTATAGATTGTTTGGTATTTTTGCTTTTAGAATTAATTATTTATTGGAATGAGTAAGTGATTTTTTTGACTAATTGATTTAGATAGAGTGGGAAATTAATGTAATATGAAGGTTTGACACAAAATCCTAAATAGTATTAGATGTTACAGATTTTCAAATGTGTTTTTATATATAGGGTTTAGGACAGAGGGTGTAGCAATGTGCGGACTGTAAAGTCCATCGAGACAATTGTAAATTGTGATGTTGGGCTATACAAATAAATTGAATTGAATTGAATTATATGAATTTCTAGAGAAGGTCTTGAGGAATAACTGCAGATGTTTAAAGAAATATTGCAACGTTAAAAAAAGATAAGGAAAACAGATGCTTTTCTCTATTAAATTAACGGTTTCCTCTCTGGACTGCAATAGCAGGTAAAATGTCTATGAAGATATGTCAATACACTTCAGAGCACTTAACTCTGCCTTCCTTGTGTCCTCTTCAGTGGCCAGGAACTGTCTCAGGAGATCAAATCCTTCATTACTGGCTTTGACACTGTTAAGGGACGGAAGCTAAGCATCCGGGAACACGCCCGCTGCGCTGTGCGTCTGCTGCGCTCTGTCCCGGCCTGCAGAGGAGCTGTACTGGAGCATCTGAGGGGCGTCTATGACGAGCATGTGTCTGCTTTCCTGCACAACCTTGAGACGGAGGGTGATGGCAGCTCTGGGGTCAGCGCCAACCTGGATGATATCATACAGGTAGATGGGCTCAGAGTTTATTATTTTACACAAAAATCATAAAAAGATTACAACAGTACAGTGAATTCTCTTCATCATTTAGTGCAGGGGTCACCAAAGCAGTGCCCACGGGCACCTGGTAGCCCGCAGGGACCTCATGAGGTGCCCGCAGGCCTGTTCTAAAAACAGCACTGTGATCATTAGAAAATGAAACTATTACAGAAACTGAGAGAAATAACGTGTTGCATGGTGAAACTTTAGTATTTCTACATTATTAACAACTGTTGATGATGCTTCATGATTCTAATTAAAGTTAAACCATGCCACAATGTTGTTATTTTCAGAAGTGTGTGTCAAACTGTTAGCTCTTTGGATAATTCTGTACTATTGTAGTAGCTCACACTTTCAAACAGGTTGGTGACCCCTGATTCAGTGTGTGGACTTACACACAAAGCTTACACTTTCAACCTCCTCAAACCTGCATTGATCAGATACACTCATGACACATGTTTACAAAAGTCCCCTGGAATTGAAATAAATTATTTGTGTTTGTCTGCAGGAGGTTCATGGCGTTCTGTCAGAGTTCATTTGTCTGAACCCACGGGCCTGGGCTCCTCTGGTATCTGCCTGGGCTGTGGACTTACTGGGCCAGCTGAGCAGCAAGCATGCCAGCCGCAGGGTGGCGCCTCACTCATCCAGCCTCAACGAGCTGCTCCAGCTGTGGATGTCCTGCGCTGCCACCCGTTCCCTCATGGAGGCGTACTCTCAGTGTCTGGCTGCGATGCTGGCCTGGTGCCCCGATGCCTGTGTGGATGCGCTTTTGGACACCTCAGTCCAGCATTCCCCGCACTTTGACTGGGTGGTGGCTCATATTGGCTCTGCTTTTCCAGGAACTATCATCAGCCGAGTCCTGGCCTGCGGACTGAAGGACTTCTGCTCCCATGGAGCCAAAGACCAAGGGCTACTGGTGAATGGATTGGATAAAGGTAACAGAGTACCAAAGATTGGCTCCGTGGTGGGAATACTCGGACACCTCGCAGCTCACCACTCCGACAGCATCCGAAAGGAATTGCTCAGGATGTTCCAGGAGAGCCTGAGCCCCTCCAGCCCTCTCAGTCCCACTTCATCTTCAATCTCCTGGGAGAGTTCTCCCCAACTCCGTCGAGCTGCAGTACCTTTTCTGCTCCAGCTGGCTGCAATGTCCCCTAATCTTTTCAGTGCTGTGTCAACGGAGCTGGTGGAGCTGCTGCGCCCTTCGGTCCTGCTCCAGTTGCAGGCTCTGCTGCAGGGACTTCCCAGAGAGGAACTAGATAACATGCTTGGTCTGGCTGTTCACCTTATTAGCCAGAGCCCAACAGGAGGGGCCAGGGTACTCCGCTTTCTGGCAGACACAGCAACCCCTGCCTCCGTCATTATCTCTGGTCCCACACCCTCCCCTCATGAAGGTGTCAGAGAAGGCTGTGACCGACTCCTCCAGATGTTGCTCATGCATCTTCATAAACTTGTGTACAACCGCTCTGATGGAGTAGACAGCCACTCCCATCACTCTGCCTCCTCCCAGACCATCGTCCCTTTCTTGGAGGAGCTGCAGGCACATGTCGGTGAGCTGTGTGCCGAGACGCTGAGACTGGAGAGAAAGCGTCACCTGTGGCTGCACCAGTTACTTTGCCTCTTATCGGTGTACGGAGGCTCCAGTGTGGCAACAGAAACTCTTTGTCAGCTACTCACCCAGGCCCGCAACCCAGAGGAGTTGGCTCTGGCCTGGCAACTTCACACCACACTCTCATCCTGCATGGCAGGGCTCATTCCCACCGCTGTGGCTCGCTGTGTGGCCCAGATCCACACCAACACTCTGGGGCCACGGCAGCTCAGGCAGCTGCTGCTGAACTTGGCCACAGCCATCCAGAGTCAGGATGAGGAGAGAAGAGGAACACCAGGTACTCAGTCCACCATGGCCATCCAGGTGGGCTCAGCAGTCTCAGGACACTTCCATGATTTTGGCCCGCTCCTTCTTTACACTGACCCAGCTGTATCCCATGCTGCAGTGCGACTCCTGTCTGCCAGCCCACTTCCTCGTACCTCGTCCCCCGCCCACCTGCTCCTGCTCTCCCGTGCTGCAGTAACTCATTTCTTTTTCGCCCTTCGAAGGAGGGGGGAGGTAGGGAAGGTGGGGAGAGATGGGGGACAGGCTGCCGAGGCAGTGAACTTTTCAGTCCTGCTCCTCTCTCGTTTTGCTGCGTACTCCTCGTTCACTCTTAAGGCCGTACTTCAGCAGCTTGTTGAGGGCGTGTTGCACAAAGGAAACGCTGACCTATTTGGGGGGCAGATCGCAGACATGTCTGGCGCTCCGTTCCCCTCCCCATCTGTGTCCTCTGACCCTGGCACCTCCCTGTTGGACATCAACTGTCGCTTTGGTACAACTGTTAACTTTTCTGGCAGTGTGTGGTCTGTGTTTCATGCTGGGGTGATTGGCAAGGGTCTGAAGGTCCGTACTGCCACGCCTATACCTGACCCTACCGGAATTATCCAGGTATGTTTTTGATTTGTAATTTCCAGATTTGAAATGTAGTCAATATAAGATACACAACTTGGTGTACATGTTTTACAATTACCAGGATGTAGAAGAAGTAGCACCGGTGAGTTGAAATGTGTATGTCATTGTTATTGTCTTTTTCCGTAGAACGTCCAGACGCTGTTGGCTGTCTTAGTCCAGTGTTGCAGCTCCTCTGGGCTCAACAGCTCCCAACCACCCTCCGATCCAGATGAGCCGCTCCCCATCAACGCTGAGGCAGCAAAGGTTGTTGCAGTCACACTGGTGGAAAATGTCTGTCCAGATGTGGCCAACGGGGAGCTGTCCTGGCCTCCAGAGGAGCATGCCCGCACCACAGTGGAGCGGGACATCCACATCCGGCGCTGCTTCGAAGCCCACCCCGTGCTTTTTTCTCTCCTTCAGGTGGTGGCAGCAGGACGTCCGGCTCTCTGCTACTGCTCAGCTGTACTCAGAGGCCTCCTGGCCACTCTGCTGGCTCACTGGGAGGCTTCTCGTGAGGCCTTATCCACCGACTCCCCGTGGCACCTCCAGGCATCTTGCCTCCTGGTGTCCTGCATGGGAGAGGGCCAGCTCCTGCCTCCCGTGCTGGCAAATGTGCATGAGGCTTTCCCTTCCCTCGCACCCTTCGAGGTGAGGCTGCTGCTCCTGGCTGTGTGGGAGTATGTGAGGGCCAACGGGCCAATGCCCCAGAAGTTTGTCTTCAGCCCAGAGAAGGGGCTCTTCTGCAGGGATTTCTCTCGAGACGGTGATGTGGCACGATACGTGTCACCGATTCACAGTGTCTTGCATAAGAACATTGATAGACTGGGACATCTTTGCTGGCGATTCCAGCTCTGAGAAATGCCGTGACGAGAAGAAGAGATGGATAGAAATCTTTGTTACATTGCTCTGCGTTGACTGCAATGTTTGGATCACTGCTCTCCAGTTTCATCCAAGCTGTAGCTGTGTGTGTCTGTCAATTTTTGTAACTACATTTTTAGACTTGATACTTTTGTAAGTAGTTGTTTCTCTGAGAACGACAAGTGGATTTAAGAATGACTTCAGTACATTTCATTCATGTGGAAAAAAACGGAGCCTTAACATCTCATTTCGGTTAGTAAACATAATTCTCTCACTCATCAATTGTTAGTGTGAATGTCACATGGTTCTCAGAAAATACATGTCAGGAATTGTAACAAAAAGTGTTTCTTGTTAGTTGCTCAAAAGGAAAACTACTGTTTGAACCACTTTGCAAAAATAAATCTTCCCCCGTTCCTTGACTGTGTCCTGAAAGGAGAGTACACAAGCCCTCCAAATGTATGTTTTAGATTTAAGAAATATTTTCACAAGAAAAAAAGGCTTTCCTCCTACTGCAGTAAACACATAGTGCCTTTTATGTCCTTTAAACATGTGAATAAATAAGCCCATCTATACATATTATTACAAAACTACTGACATTTATATGTATATTTATTTATGCATAAAACAAACTGAAGTTATAGGGCCCAATTTAAAAAGATACAATTTTTGGGGAGTAAATATACAGTGGCAATGTAGGAAAATAAAGTCGTGAGTAAGTCAAATTCCTCCTGGGGCTCCGCTCCTCAGGGTTAAAGTTGAATGAAGATCAACATTGCAGGTCAGACAGGTGAAAGGGTGAACGTGTTCTGACTGGAGTTTCGTGATGACGTGTCGCCTTCTGAGAGGATGACCAGAAAACATTGCTTACATTCAACGATGAAAGGCGTGATTTGAGGTCAATGACACATCACATAACATATTACAAATAGAGTGGATTATATAGAGTGGAGTAATTGCATCAATTTGAATCGAATAAACACCACCTTCATGACAGTCAGTTTCTGGAGACTCTGGCGTCGTGAAATGGGCGGAGTCATCCGGGAGCAGAATCAAGATGGCCACCTTCAGTGAGCGGTAAGACAAAGCAGTGCCGCTGTTTCATTATGATTTAATCTTTTGTTTGTTCGATAATGTCGGTACATGAAGTCTGATATGATCAATATGAGCACACACTCTCTAAACGCAGAAGCGAACTCGCCGCTTCAGTGGCAAACGGCCACAAAGGGGAGATGCAAGTGCTGAAGTCTCGATTGAATTAGCTGATTGACAGCCTGCCTCGCACCGCTGTTAGCAAGGTTAGCAAGACAACCTGCTCCATACGCAGCAAGGAACCACACCAGAGCAGCCGCACACTGGGGCATTAGGCAGTCTGTTGATACAGAATTCACCAGTATTATAAGATCTGTTGTATGTTCTGTTGCTACGTGCAATTTCCCAGAAATCTTAGTACATGTTAGCTAGCCCACGTTAGCCGACACATTAGTTTGCCAATGACTGTCTCTTTGTTGCATTTCAAATACAGTGCAATCCCCAGATTAACGGGTGTTTAAAGTCTGCATGGTGTCTAGATGTAAGCTCAAGGTTTAATACCAGTAACTAAATTCTAAACACCGATTTCAAGGTGAAAGCCTGTTGCTGCGGAAACAGGAAGTGCTGGTGGTTGTGTCGCTGCCTTTAGGATTTATTTTACTTCACAAGCGATCAAAGTCCGCGTGTGTGTTTTACGGTAGATTTACTCAGGACCTCTTTGGTCATTGTTTGGACATTGCGCAACGGAATTTGCATGAGTTACCCGAGAAAGCAACCGTTTGAGCGCCGGGCTGTCTGCTGTCCAGGATGGCGCCCGTCCTGCTGCTGGGGCTGGCTGTGTGTCTCAGTGGGACATGGGCCGTGGACAGGGGCAACTTCAAAACCTGCGACCAGAGTGCCTTCTGCAAGTGAGTCCACATGGAACGACGCATGTTCAACGTGAGCAAAGCAAGGGCACTGGTTTACTACAGTTCCTCTTTGTGTTAACATTGAACCAGGCGCCAGCGAGCCCTGAAGCCTGGCGAGTCTCCCTATCGAGCCCTGCTGGAGACTTTGGAGCTGACCAGGTCCAGACTCACCCTTCAGCTCATCAATGACAACAACAAGGTACACAACGCACAATGTTATGTATGTAAAAGGGAAGGTGACACTGGCATAAGGGTGTGTGGAGTTTACATGATCTCCCTGTGTATATGTGGGTTCTCTCTGGGTACTCCAGCTTCCTCCCACCTACAAAAGCTTGCCATTGCCCATAGGTGTGCATATGAGTGTGAATGTCGGTCTGTTGTAAGCACATTGCATCGTTCGGTGCTATCTGGGCTCAATCCCAGAAAGCAGTGTTAGTGAAAATCATTTGTTCATCCTGAAATGAAGTTAATTTAATAGTTAATAGTTAATAATTGAAGTTAATGCTTATTTTTCAATTCTATAGTGAACTGAAAACAGACAGAAATCCAAACAAATGTCTTTAAAGTTCCAATTCTGTTCATCAGTAACTCTGAAATAAGAAACATTCAGAGTTTTTCTTATTTCAGGATTTTTAAAAAAAAACCCTCCGAATTTTAATATTTAATCTTGGAGTTTGTGCAGGCTTGCTCAGTGATGTGTTGGTTCAGCTAATGAAAGCTTGGAACTAAGACAGTCCTACCTCGTCTGTAGTGTTTGTAGGATGGTCTTACAATTTGTCTGTGGTCTTTTTGTCATGTATCTACCTCTCCCCATACCCTCCCCACCCCCTGTCTGTTTGACGCTCAGGTGCATCTGCTGCTGGAGCTCTACCGTCTCAAGGGAAACATAACGAGGGTTAAAATTAATGAGTTGAAGCCACTGAAGCCTCGCTATGAGGTCCCAGATGTGCTCATCAGGGAGCCACCAACAGAGCCGTAAGTCTCCTGGCTTTGTTACTGTGTGGGAGGGTTGTCTCTCAAACCACAGTATGTTGGAATATGAAATCCTGCTAACTGTGTTTAATTATTGTAGGCCAGAATCAGTTCTTTGACACTTTATAATGGAATAAGAGGGACTGCTTGAAGAAGATTTCATAAAATAAATACATAAATAATAATAATAATAAAGAGTAACTTATGGAACGTGTTGTCTAAAACAGTTGATTTATTAATGAAGGAAACAAAATAAACCACATAATGAACCAAGACATGACTGCGATGAATAATGTCTAATAATAATAATGTTTAGTGGCAGGCATGTAAGATCTGATCGGTGGATACAGATGTTTGTTTGTCACGTTGACTTATGTTTCTCAATTTGGGGCATTGCATGCTAAATGAGATTACAACAACACCCCAATGCTTTCTACAAAATTTGTGGCTGGAGCGATGTGGGACATTAACTTGAAAAGACAACTGCATTAGTTCTCATTGGTTATAAAAGAGGTAGGTAGATCATTTCTGAAGGTTCATTTTGCTTTTTGCAACTGCCTCATTGTTTTTACAGCCCAATTGTAAATCTTGTAGGTCTTTCGTATTTTGATTGGATTCCACTGATCATCGTTTCAACTTTCATTAGCTGGGTTCAGAGTCAGCGAGGCTGAGCAGATCGTGCTGTCTGCCTCATTCCCTAAAATGAAATAAGATTTCATCTTTGGATAGCTGCACGCTGCAAAGGATCCAATTCAAAGAGACTGACTTTTCAGTCATTGCTTTCTGGCTTCTCCTTGACCTTGAAGTTAAGTTTGTGGTCCTTCTGGGTTCATGAGATGATTGTACCATTGTATAAACTAAAGACAAAAGATTGTTCTGACTTTTCTGACCACTGTTCTGACCAAATCTTAAAAT